>CABFOV010002450.1:8723-19993 GCA_902141375.1 Timema poppense
CACCCTTGGCCACTGTATTAAAGGAGAAACATGCGCTTGGTGTTAGATTAGTGTCTCGTTTATTTCTCGCACTACTACGATACCAGTGAGACAAGCGTGCGAACATTAAAATGTACTTAATATTGATAGCCTCACGCTCTTAAAAACACGTCACGCTTTAGTGCCAGTAACTGATAAAGTGGTCAGGTTTCACACCGGATGAAACAGACACATTTGTTAACAAGGGATACACTTCAGACCTGGAAATGTATGACTCACGTTGCTCTATCATCTATTCCACGCTGTGATTGAGTAGACTGGTTCACTGGTCCGTGTTTGACGTGCAACAAGTCTTTGATTGTTGCCGAGTCGGCAATCTGCGTGTAACTTTCTAGAGAAACTATAATAGTATTGCGCAGATAAATTATATTTCTGGGGGTTGTGCTAATTTGGAAGTTACAACACTATAAGCACCAAGAATAATTGGGTGAACCCAAAAACGTCGTTTCTTCTTTCGTCTTCTGATGATCGCCAGTAGCTGCAGATCATGTTATATGTTTAATCGAAAATTTTAAATGTTTCATGCACCATACGGCTGCCTCAACATAGTAACTCCAACTAGCTAACGCCAGGAAAAAAGATTGAGAGGGTGAATAAAAAGAAAATGCACTAATATTCGAGCAACTAAACTTTGTGACAGCACAGTGTGAACAAACTCAACTCTCAGTGCAAACGGTTAGGGATCGAACCAAGTACTTCCGAGTCATGCAAACTATCATAAACATTTGATCGATTTTTTAAAAACTTTTGCTTACTAGAATATTCTGTGCCTCCCTGCATTATTATTATTATTATTATTATTATTATTATTAGCACCGTGTCTTACTACCCGTGTGGGTTATACGCACTTACGCTAATGTGTAATGGTAGGGTGATTGTGCGATGAAATGGAGGACCTACAGGTTAACGTGGAATCCGAACCACGGTGGAGGCCTGGCATTCCCCACATTCACAAGATGTCTTGTCAGAGGTGAAGGAAGGGTTTGGTAATCAGATAAATCTGTGCCGGGACCGAGGATTGAACCCCAGACCACCAGCACAGAAGTCTGTCTGACACCTTACCCCTAGACCGCCAGGTCACCTCATTTTTATTAATTCATGCAACTCTTCAAATGAAACTACAATAGTAAATTAAATTACATATTTACCACCAATTCACCGTTCTCTTGATCATTTTGACTGTTTTGATCTTGTGGAACTTGTTCTGAGACAGGGGCAATTCCGACATCCTTGTTATTCTTGTCTTCTGAAGAATCAGTTGCTTGTTGTATCTCAACCTAAATAATGGTTAAAATAATAATTTATGTCACAAATAAATATTCAATCCGAGTGTTTGAGTTCAGTGACAGATTTATGGGCCGAGGTGCCCCTTACGTAGCTCCTTTAATGGGGCCCTTAGTGATATATTTACATAATTATTATAATACTCAAAATGTCGTGTTAAAATTGTTTTGCATAGCTATTTACCTAAATCCCGGTTATAATGTATTTATATAAGTAAAATAACCTATGCAAATACATTTTAGCAGGAATTTTGAGTCCGTACTGTCAGGACCGGATTAACACTTTTGGAGGTCCTGTGCCATATATTTTATTAATTTACCCAAGCAATTATTGTCAATAAGAAATCAATGTTTATTTTTCTGTCAAAAGTCAACTTTACCGTCTATAGATATGTAGCATTTCCGGTTTTCCAAAAGAAAAATTGCGTTAATTTATAAACATAGACTGTCGGACTCCACGTAATACCAGGCTACCAACACCCCTAACGACGATATCGGGTACAATAAATGAACAGATAGGGATTCAATTAGGGAATTTCGAGTTAAGTTTGGGATAATTTTTACAAAAAAAAATATTGAAATATAATTTTATTACAAAATAAATGTGATAAATCAAAAGTGATTTTTTTGCGGATTGGCGGGGGCCTCTAACCTCGGGGGCTCTTGTGCATGGCACACGCCTTAAACCAGACCTCCGTATTGTATTAATGATAAATGATGGCGTACGGAAACGGGAGCTTTTTAAAATGTCGTTTCAAGGTCATAATGTAGGATGTCATATTAAAGAAGTGACAACAAGACTTAGATGGCATGATTTTTTGAGGTTTTCATCGGTGTTAGCTGTTCTGCTGAAGTTCAGCGTAAGTTTAATTCACTTTACGTTCGCCGAAAATAGAAAGCAGAATCTTTCTCAGTGGCGCAGCGTGTGAATTCCTGCGCTATAATATCAAGCAGATTCTGCTTTCTATTTCCGGCGAACATATGAATCAAGCTTAAAGCATATATATTAGACCGCGTAGTGCATATTATTTTGGGATTTTATTCAATAGATATCAGTCCCCGTCATATTGATGTTCATTTACTTTATCGTTCAATCGAATAATCTAGCCGTGAGAATTGCCCCCTTTCTTCTCGTAATTTTTAGCTCGAATAAATTTAAGAATCAAATAGCCGAAGCTATTATTTAAGCTTTTTTTTAAAACTAAATTTGTTGCAGAAAGACATGCTCTGCTATAAGTTTTAATAGCACATGTTTCTCTTCTGATAAAAAATTATCTAGCAAATGTTATATAGAAAAGTTAGATATCATTGTTTTTTTAGCACCACGTCCTACTACCCGTTCGGTTTATACACCTATGTATTAATTACACTAATGGGTCAAGGATTAGGAAGGCTCAATTTAGAGGAAATGCACCCCCATTTGCGTTGGGGGAGCGAGAGAGAAAGTGGAAAACCATTGAGGGAAAAACCTCAATGCACCCGATCTCTCAATCTTCGGTCCAACGCGTCAGACCACGCGGCCAATGAAACGGGTATGTATGTAACTTTTGTTATATAATATTGCTCTATATGTTAGATGCTACATAGTGTAAACGAGGCTTGAGTCTCATATTCTAGCCTGACGCTACACGCCTGAATAGTAGACAACTCTGATTTTACGTGAAACATGTAAACGGGAGCCGAGCAAAGTTCATCAAGCTAGCAGCACATTTTCTTCAATTAATTTTTTAGTACCACGTCTTATCATCAGTTCGGCTATGCGCCTATGTACTAATTACGATATTGTGCTAGGGATGAGGAAGGTTTAAATTAGAAAAAGTGTACTAGCATTTACGGAGATATATATAGTGGGGAAACATTTAGAACCAAACTCCCCTCAGTACACTCAACCGGTATTTGAACCCCGATCTCCCCGTCATCGGCAGTTTACCCTATTGTGAGAGTAGCGCCTTAGACCATGCGGCCACAGAAGCAGGTGAAAAATAAATAAATGTATTTATAATTAATACAAACAAAAATAATATGGAGATTCGAACAAGCATACAACCACGTTAACTCTTATTATTTTTAAGTAACTTTTAAAATACCATTATTGCAATAAACCTTTTTACCTACTTCTAGAGAATCTTGTAGATCTGGTTGAAATTTGTTGTCTTTGTTCGGCATTTATAGTGTCACCTTCAATAATACAAATAAAAGTTTATAATAAGTCGATATATTTAACTACAAACTCCCAAATCTAGTATTGTTGTCTGCGTCGTCTTTATAATGATGTGATTGGAGAAAAAACTAATTGTAATAAAATATTTTAAATGTTCCGTTCAAGGTTATTTTTGTATTCAAAGTCAAATAAGGTAATGCATTGAAAAATTAATAGCAACACATAATTTGAAAGGTTGAATATCAAGATTCACCTATATAAAAAACAGTTTAAGGCACGGTAGCCATATTGGTTTGAGTCTGATTCTTAACTTTTATTCAACAATTCTGTTCGTATCCAGTTTGGCTTTACTATAATAAAATGCAAGGCAAAGGCTAGGTTTAGATTCAAGCATAGTGCGTTAAAAATAAAATAATGCATAGATTATATATTATTTAAATAATTGCACATTTTTATTTATCAATGCAAAAAGCAAGGTCAGTGTCATATTTCTCCAAAATAGATGGTGCTTCGTCTGTACATAGGACACAGCAATAACACCAAGATAAATATGAATTGGCTAAGTAAGAACTGTTTTAAATATGTCACTTCCAGTCATTATAGTCGTCAGCTCTAAGCAAAATAAAAATTGCTCAATAAGACTTGTCTCATCGACAAAGCAACCAATTCCAAGTAAGTGAACTTTGTTGTTTCTATCGATGCTCTCATCTACTTGCAGAGAAAATGACCTATTTACTTAAAATTTTTCAACAACATTTTGACTGATGTCCTCAGTATTTCCACAATACAATGGCTTATTGTATTATTGGACAAAGGTACTTTTGAAAGGATCTCGTTAGCTTCTTTTCCAAGCATGGTTTCAGCGATGATCTGACAAGCTGGCCCAATTAAATTCTCACCAATACTATCAATTCAGAAACTTTTGATGACGCCTCAAGTGCATTATCTGAAATTTTAACCCTCTTTTTACATTTTAGTTGCCCCATTGTGTTGTGATTTTAAAATACGTTCAAAGGATGAAGATGGTTTTTGGAACTTACCTGGATGTTTAAACACCGCTTCATTTTTCTCGGAACCATAGCTTCATTTCTCAGGCGTTCTCAACCAAAAATACATATGAGAACTGGCCGCGAACAATATTCATTCCAAGTGAAACCAAAAGCTTAATAGTAATTATTATGTTTCTGTGATAATTTAAGAGGCTTAACACTGGAACTAGTAGTAGATTTTTCACGAGATAATTATTTGTTCTATTGTCCCTCACTTACACTTGGTTTTATAGTGTTCACTTCAATATTCACATTAACGTTACTGGATAAATCAAATCTAGTGGAAAGTTCCATAGCAATGACGTTTTCTTATAGTTATCCGCTTCTTAACCAAAAATGTATCCATGGCTAGTAAATAAGCACAGCCTTTAACAATTGAAAATAAAACACCGTTTATGTTGTGACGTAGATAAACAAAGCAACTGGGACTAAAAAATATGCCACGTGTAGAGGGTGAGCGACAAGTGGTGAAACTTGACCTTGAAAGGTCATACAAGTTTTCAGTCACTTTTCAGTAGTGGGGGAAATAACCCAGTACTACTCGGTCCTTTAGAACTGACAGCTCTAAATCCAAATGTCACCAGCTACCGGTCGCCCTCTCAACAACACTGTCAAGAAAACGATGTGAGCGCGGAGTATATCTTTGTTCAGCACTACTAAGAAAACATCCATAAATATATCGTTGTTGGGCTTACGCCTGCAATTAGTAGGCAATTAAGTGTGCAATTACAAAAATAATAAAGTCGGAGGGCAAGCCTAGCGAAATATATTGCATTTAGTATTAAAATATTATCTTAGTGGATAATTTTAACGTAATTTCTTTTTTATTTAAATACAATCAAGTAATAAATTAAATCTTAATAAATTTCATGGCACATTTACACAATTTCGCTTCATCCCGGTTGGGAATTATTGCACTACATTTTTTGCTGGTGTTTTTTTATGAGATGTTTTGGAACTAAGTTTTCTGTTAGTTTCTTTTTAATTTATTATGTTGGCTAGAGCTGTTAGTATCTTGCGGTTGTGGAGCTTTCCTGTCTACTAATAGCTCATTATTTGTTTACGCTGAGTATTCTACTGTTTATATTATAATAGTAAATGTGGATCGCAATGTATATAAATATTACAGCAAGAGAAAGACGAGGATTCTGGTTGATCTCTACTTTGATTCTTATTGTTTTTCTTAATTCACCTCTACAAAAACTAACCTAGGGTTATTTAACACAGTTTAAGCATTTTAATTAATGACATGTTATTCTATTAGATGAATTTCAAAAATATAATACGATGATCACAATGTAAATTTTCACATGTACTACGTAGTTTGTCAAGGCTATTTAATATAAAAGAGCAAACCCAAAAATGGAAAAAGGAGATGATGAACAAGGGTCATGTAGCAACAAAACAAAGCACAAGAAAAAATCTCTATGTCGCCTATTGATGCAGAGAAGAACCAAAGTAGGTTGTTTATCTACAGATTCTGAAGAATTTACTTTAAATGACAATGTTTCTTCAGTTGATAAACAAATCAACAAAACTGACAAGCTCACCGAGTCTTCTGAAGGTCAAAATGTGACACAGTTTCGAAAAGAGAATCAGAAATCTATTCATGATCAAGATCGATCTCCGTCTATGAAAGAAATTCGTAATAGTACTAAATTGTCTTTGTGCTGTGCTATGACAGAGAGCTCAAAATCATCCCATTACCAACATTCAAATTATCACCGTGTTAACAATGACACATCTTTAATACAAAGTAATTCGAACAACTGTGCTAGTAATGATTTGATGTGTACAAATAATAAAAATAAATTGGTAAGCTCAAATAAAACTTTATCAGATGATAGATCAACACCGGAATCTCATTCAAATAAAGTAGTTGAAGGTCCCAGGAATGATGACAAAGAACTAAATCTTCAGAGCCATGAGTGTGGTGATGTCCATAACAGTTCCTCGCTTTCTCTCTCGCCCAGTGAAATATCGTCTTGTGATTCTTCCCCTGTTCCTATCACAACTTCTCAAACTCGTTTTCGCAGACACCTCGTGCAACGTCGCTCAGCAGACAATCTTTTTCTAGGGTCTCGCCAGTCCCCTTCCCTTCGCCATTCTTCTCCAGACTCCAGTAAAAGTGCCCCCGAAACTCACCAGCACTACAAGACAAGGTCTGCATCCCACGAACCAATGGCTCCCCAGGCTCAAAAGGGCCCATTGACTAGTGAAGAGTCAAATACTGAAAAGACCAGAACTGGCTTAATCACTTCTATGGACAGTTTGGCTCGCCACTCGCTGCTGGCAGCGCAAGTTCTTCATCTTATTCCAACAAACAAAGCCAGAGAGAGGTCAGTAACAGCACCTACCTTAGAGTGTAACTCCCTAGAGGGGCTAGCCTTAACAGTCATCTTATTAACCTACAATAGTAGGCCTAAATATATTCATATCAATATCAAATTTATTAAATAGGTGTGCCCAAATACTCATACCTTTTTGTATAAGAAAAAAATTACAAATTCTAGCCTTAGAATAACCCTACGGGGATAGTAGCCTACCCATCATATAGATAGCAGTGTTACTCAACCATCACTAACCGGCCTCGTGGTAGGCCTATAGTGGTCGGAGCCCCTCGCTGTGGACCTAGAGGTCTTGGGTTTGATTCCTGGCTAGTACTGGGGGATTTTTTTTTTAAAGGAATAATTCCCACGGTCACTAGGGTTTGGTTAATTAGGCTTAAGTTAAGTTAAGTTAAGATCGTCATTGGCTCTACCCTGTGTAATTTATTGGTTTGGATTAATCTAAATTATGTAAAAAGTCATGGATGAAGGTAAATTTTTCTTTAAAATAATATAGGTAGAGTATCCTTTTAAGATTCATCCATGAAGAAACATGCGCTTCCCAGAAAATATGTGAAAAGGATGTCACCCCTAAAGTATATTTTTTATACCATCTTTCCTGTTAAAAGAACAACTGTGTTGTTTCTTGTTAAAGGGAACAAGTTCATAGTATTTGGCAGAAAACGCCATTTCTCTATACCAATAAGAAGCTAGCCTTCACGAAACCTGTCACTAGGACTCTTTCGATTAGTTGGATTTTACACTGTTGAAAAGGGGAGATAAAGGCAAGGGGTATGTCATATATAAACTATTGTGCGTATGTTTAAAGTAGAGAGGAAGTGAAAAAGTGAAGTAGTGAAGTAGTAAGGGAGTGAGGAAGTGAGGATGATCTTGCTCACAGTCCAACACATTATAACAAATAAATCACATCAGTATCACAAGTATGCAGTAATATAAAATCTTTTAATTTAAATATGTACAAGCAATACAATTGACGCCCAAACGTGAGGCGCGATAAACCGATATAACAACACCTGTCATATTCACTATCATCATCTGTTTACTTTATCAAGACATGGAAAGAGCCTCATCGGATCTACGATTAGTATATTTGGGCGTCCCCTGGGCAACAGTAGATTAGTACTGGCTAATATTTCAGCAAACCGAATTACAATTACAGTATTATTCAACCATTTTTGTTTGTTCACCCCCAGATAAGTAAAATGTATTTTTAATTTGGTATCACCAAAATTGTTGGTGCATTATTCAAGTTAAAAATATTTTAGAATTTAGATCTTAAATAGGCTAAATTGCACCCAAAATAATGTAATAAATATTAAGTTTTTCACTTAAATGCGATATAAATATATATGTGTATATTTACAGATTTTTAAAATTTTATGTACCCCTAAGATGTCTTCGCATACTCCTGTAAAAAAGAAAATAATTTCAATATGCTCTATAGTCTATTTAAGGTTACTATTCCTTATCCTTGCCTACTAAAGAAAGTGTATTTGCTTAGGAAATGTATGTTCTTTAATTACCTTAGCCTATGATAAGCTTGTTTGGTCACAAATGCTATAACATAACTCTGCATACAATAATTATGAAGTAGCAATGGAAAACTTACACAAGTTTCCGGTACTAGCCTTTTCAAATTATTTGATAAGCACCCTGTAGGTGTATCCAAATAGATTACTTCTTAAAGTATAATTTTTAGTTGACCTTGGTGATCTTGAGGTAAAGTGCTCACCTCAGAACCAGATGGTCATAGGTGCAAACCCAGCTGTGGTCATTAGATTTTTCTTGAATGATTAAAATCCATAGTACACCTTTATTTGGCGGAGAAATAAAGCTTTCGGTCCCATGTTGATTGTGGTATGTAAAAGAACCTTGGAAGATATGTGAAAATACCTTTCTTGACAAAATTTTTAGGCCCTTTCACTCTCACTCATAGAAATTCTTGTATGCTGATATAATCAGTTAAGTCAGAAAGAGCATGTTAAATAGACCTACCTCAAATAAACAAAAAAATAAAAATTTTGCTTTTCATAATTTTCTCACAGACATAGTAAAATTGTATTTAATATAATAAAATCACAAACTTGTTGCATTCAACACTTCCCACAAACTACCCTACTGAAATACTATCGAGTTGAAGTTTTTTTTTTAACACCACGGCTTTCTACAGGTTGAATGCTAAGTTGAAGTTGTAAGTTGTAATTGAACCATTTGAACTAATTAATTTAATATATCACATGCAGGAACTTTCTACATGGGCGCATTGCTGCCAACTCATTACTTGGTCTGGCCGAGTTAGAAAAAACTCTTCCACAGCGAGAACTTCGTATATTTGTTGGCACTTGGAACATGAATGGACAGGTAAATAATATACTGCATGTAAAACTGTCTGAAAGTCTATATTTATTCATGTACCTGAACAACTGACCAATATTTAGTTAAATTGTCCCAAACATATTGACAGGAAGAATGAAGCAATTTTTTGGTCTATTTTATTTATTCAATAATTTTTTCAACAATCACTATTTTAAATCATAAGACTCACATTTAAAAAAATAGACATTTCATTTAACAACATTGTTATAAACAGATTAATTTAAGGAATAAAGATGAGGAAAGAAATTTAGAGGAAATCCACCCACAATGGAGAGGAGATGAGAAAACTATAGCGATTAATCACATTTAAGAACCCACCACCAGAGCACCCAGTGGAGATTCAAACCTCGATCTCACCGCCACTGCCATTTCAACCTATTGCAAGACTGAAACCTTAAACTGTATGAACATTGTGCGAGTAAAAAAAACCTTTGACTTGGTAATTGTGTGTTGCATTGCACTACCCTTTCAGGCTAGCTGCATATTTACACTAATGGAATGGAGATTAGCTAGTTAGATGCACCTACATTTTCGTTAAGGGAGAGGAGAAAATATTTTAGGAAAAAAACACCCTCAGTAGACCTGACCGGGATTCAAGTCTTGACTTCTATGCTACACCATAGACATTTTAACCATCTTTGCAGGTCTCACTGCATTGAATAATAAACATTTTGTGGAATAACTAGCTATCGTTTTCGTGATTCAGGCCCCTCCTCGTGAACTGAATGACTTCATGCTACCGGCTGGTTTGGAGCATGTGCCAGACATCATTGCTGTGGGGACACAGGAAAGCTATTCTGAACGTTTTGAGTGGGAAGTGCACATCCAAGAGACTGTGGGGCCCTCACACCTCCTCTTCCACTCGGCGGCTCTGGGAACGCTGCATCTGGCTATCTACATGAGGCGAGATTTGCTGTGGTTCTGTTCAGGTGGGCGGCGTCTCCACACGTTACCAAAGATTTTATCTTCAAATCTCAATATCACATTTAAATTCGAATCCAGGAACAAAATTATGAACTTAAAAAGAAATAAGAATCTAACAGAGTAATATAAAGTAGAAATAGTAACTAAAAGTTAACCTTTTTTGCTAAAATGCATTCATTATAACATTCTTACATTCTCTTAAGTGTTAAATTAATGGTCTGGGGTGTGGTTGTTAAGGATTTTCTTATAATTATGTTGGGGCTGAACCACCAATTATAAGTATTAGAGCTCTATAAAACAAATTTCATCTCAAAATAAAAAAAAAACACTTTATTTTATCGAATCTTGAACCCAATATTGTCTCAAATCCTCAAATATAAAGTGTTAGGGATGAGTAAGATTGAACTTGAAGTAAGTGTACCCACATTTGTGTGGCGGGAGAGTGAAAATAATTGAGGAAAAACCATCCTCCATACACCCGACCTTCATTTGAACCCAAATCGCCTAACGCCCGAGACTGCACAGCTACTGGAGCAGGTCGATTTTATTCCTGTTTACAAGAAACTAGCAAATATTGATTGTTTTAATTTCTCAGCTATTCACTGTCACATTGGCACTCTTAACACAAAATCAATGATTTTACTGTTGCTCTAGTTCCGGAAGAGTCCAGCTATAGTGTCCGGCCGGGTACAGCGTTCAGGACCAAAGGGGCTGTGGCAATAGCATTCATGTTGTTTGGGACATCATACTTGTTCATCACTGCCCATCTCACTGCACATGTCGAAAAAGTAAAAGAAAGGATCCACGATGTCAAGAGGATTATCCGATCATTGGATCTGCCTAAACTACTTCCTGTACGACACAAGAGTAAAGGTATCGCCATAATTTTGTGTGTGTTTCTCCTTTATTATTAATTTCTCATAAAAGCCGAGTGTGTTGGCCTGAATAAAAAAGGAGCTGTCTTAGAAATTAAAACAATATACTCTCCCTGTAAAATATTGTATTAATTTTAAGGATGTATAGAATCCATATTTATTAAATTCAAATCTCGAAATTGAATCTTAAATTATTATTATTATTATTATTATTA
>CABFOV010002450.1:20637-49825 GCA_902141375.1 Timema poppense
CCCCCCCCCCTCCCTCCAAGAAACAACCTTTATAACAGTTTAGTGCGACAAATCTCATAACTTTAGATAGATAATATGTAAAAATGTTGTACCCTTGAGGAATGTATGTTGTAGTTTTATTGATATAGATTGGCACAACATATCCACGAGTAGTAATAAGCTAGAGATTTTTTGTTCTTACATGCATCCGACATAGCATACATAAGATATTTTTTGCTATACTAATATACTAAGCCAGAATATGTTTGAAATAATTAACTTATTTTATTATCATATATTTGCATTTTTTTGAACACCCGTTTATAGGTAACTAGTAACTTATTCAGATTAATATCTCAATTTTTTTTAACATGTTTATAATAAACAATGCTAAACTCTTTTCCTGTATCATTTTAGTAATATCTCCTTACTGTCACCCTTCCCCCTTCTTCCTTCTGTGGGCCTAGGTTGTCAGAATATGTTGTGGCCGAGGATGGGGGAAGTGACTAGGTTCTGATTGTGTGGGTTCGTAATTGACGTCCAGCTTGGGTCCTTATCGCTTTTATTGTACTACTAAATTCTATTACAAAACGTGATGTTGTTAAGAAATTTTAGAGGATATAAAAAAAGTTAAAAACCTAATAGATATACTTAGAAGCTCGTGACAGAACAAAATATGCAAGGAATATTTAACCAATGGCCTGACTAATCTCTAGTTGATTCTACACAGTTTATGAACCCTGGTACCCTGGGCTCGGCGGTAGACCTCCAATACAGGAACTGATGATCCGGCGTCCTAACCTTCATAGCCCCAAAAATTGGTAGAGTGACTCCCTAGACGCATTGGGGATTAGTCAGCCCTGTTAGCTTGGATTCACTACTATTTATCCTGGCTTCCAACCTGATTTAGCATGAGGAATGCTGACGCACTGTTTATGTTGTCAGTGCATATGTTCTATTTGCTTACTAGCTAAATGCAACACCTTGCAATACTCGTTTTGTCATTCACAATCCAAAACACAACGAATGTTAAACAAACACACATCTCAATTTAGGTCATTTCGATTACATTATATTAAAAGTAAATTTAAAAAATAATAAAAAACTGACACATCTCACCACTGATTAAGGTGTACTTGATACCATATTCCACTAAGCTATCTGTGTTGTAAAATCCCTACAGAGAGTTAGTTACCTTTTTATATCTTCTTTGATAAAAGACTCATACTCTCTACCTTTAGTCAACAAAACCAGTTTATTCATTTGCTGACCTTGACATCTCTGCTGCACAATACCCTCTTTGTTAGGTTCTTCTCCTCACCCTTAGACCCTTAAACTTCATTGAAACAAAACTAGTAGAGAGATTCAATTTCAAGTTGAGTTTTAGTAACTGCTTAAACTCACCTGACAGATTTTCTTTTAAACTTGAAAAAATCTGAGTAGGTAAAGAATTTTTTTTTTTTTCGAATTCTAAGTTTGATTGATTTTATTCAATCTCAGGTAATAGAGTCCTTCAATGTTTACTTTTGTCTAGTTAAAAAATATATTATCGTACAATTGCATTCAATATAATAAACATCTGATTATGTGTGATTTTAATTTTTAGCTACAAAAAAAAATTATTCCAAAAATATCTATGTTTTCACGTTTATGATTTATAAATAGATCTTTTACAGAAATTCAGCTTGAAATATTTCTACTACAAATATTGCATTATATTACTCGAACTAGTAAAAAAACTACATGTTTTCGTTCAAACTCGACTTGAAGTGAAAAATACCTACTCACATGCAATGGCGAACTTAAAATTTTTACGCCCCTAGGAAGAGGTGGAAAAGGGGGGGGGTTTGAAGTTAGTATCCGAGAAATGATTTCTACAACAGATAATCAGGCATGTAATGCCCTACAATAGCTTGAGTTAACATTATGAATAAGGGCTGACTGACGTCAGTTACAAAGCGATTGCAAAGTACAGTTATTTAAAAAGAAATATTGTTCTGACTTTAATTTGAACTATTTCGATAATGTTAGTCAATAATTTCGTAAAGTAATTTAAAAAATAATATAATAAAAATAATGTTATCCAAAAATTTCTAAACATAATTTTAAAAACAAAATAATGTAGTAAAAATAATGTTATCCAAAATGTGCCTCCCAAAGATGCTGCAGGTGTTTGTAAGGTTAATGTTTTATCAAAACAATTTCTACGTGAATATTACTCAGATAAGTGTTTTCACAATCCCTTATTTTAACCTTGATTTATCCTATTACTTTGTTCCAAATAGCCATATTAATTTTTTGTAAACTTTATTTCTATAATCAGTTAACATTTAAATTATGATATTGTTGAACTTTGAACACATGCCCAGTGAAGTCCCATACAATATTGTGAAGATATCCGCTAAAGTGTCTCTGATATGTGTTTCAGATGTAACTCAGAACTTTGATTATGTGTTCTGGTGCGGGGATTTGAACTTCAGACTGTCTCAATCAAGAGATGAGGTGATTCAGTGGGTGTCTGAGCAGAATTTCCCCTTGCCTCAGCCACACTTGCTACAAAATGACCAACTGCGGAGAAGTAGGGCTGAAGGTATTTCTATAGTAACCCAAGTTTTCATATCAAGTAAAGATGGGATGACATCCACAGTGGTAGAGAAATAACTGACATATTTACCAACAAAATCCTGTAATTTTGTTTTAAATACATCATCATCTAGAGCAGTAGTATTCAACCTTTTTTGTTTGTGTACTCTCTTATAATTTACTTTCAACTTCTTATCAAAGTTGCTGGTGCATGATGCAAGCTATACATATTATATATCCACATCTAAAATAAATTATGTACTGAATTGTGTATTAAATAATAAATACATGTGAAATGTGTAGTATTTAAAAAAAAATTACATACTCATATTTTTTCACTTACTCCTGGTGCACTCCAAGTTGAATATATAATGATGAATGTATATGTATTTAAAAGTGTTATTATTATTATTTTGAAGAAATCCCACAAAGGGAAAGAGGGAAAAAAATGTGATAACAATCCAATGCAAATGGAACTGTTTCCTCCTTTCGTCTGGCTTCTATAGCTACAGTCTCTCTCTCTCTCTATCTCTCTCTCTCTCTCTCACACACACACACACACATTTAAATATACATACTTTCTTTATTTTGGCATTATGACCTTTATAAAAAAAATATGGAAACAGAAGAAAAACACTAGTTTACGCCATTTTGAATTTGAATAAATTGTATTTTTCTTTGTTTACTTTAACTTTAAAAGGTAATAATGCTGAAATATAAAAACTACATCTGTTTAAATGTGTGTGTGACTTTTTACTATAGAAGCCAGAAGAAAGGGAGAGGATGTTACCTTGGATTCTTGTCACATTTTTTTCCTCTTTCGATTTTCACTCAACTAGTTTATCTTTCCTTATTTTTTCAATTTCCATTATTTTATAATCATTTAGTGTAATTGTAAAACACTATATAAATTCAAATAAATATTAATAGCTATATACATACCAACCTTGACCCTGACAGATCAGTAGCACTTCATGCCCAAACATAATTCAAATTTTGATTCATGCTATAGTACTAGGGTAATACGAGCCCTCCCCAATAGTTGCGATGTTCCCCAGCTTCATAGGTAACTTGCTCACCAATAGATAACCAGATCCAGGCACCCCCTTGGTCTCAACCTTACATAACTTTTTCTTCTTTTGTTCCAAGCAGGCCTACTCACACCAGTCAGTCATTTCTATATAAACAATAACAGGAAGATAGAAGGACAATGTCTACACACCAGAAAACTGTAGGTTTCAAAGTTTACAATTGAAACCCATTAAACACATAATTATGTAATTTTCGGGGTACATCAGTCCCATTCTTTGTCGGTTCAAGAGATTAAAACATTATTAAAAAAATTTACTATTCCAAACAAAAATATATTAATAATAAAATAAATTTGGGTAACAAATTTGAATAATCATACTATGACATATCAATTTGATTTAGGCACTATAAAATTATGATAGTAAATATATTTTTAATGTTATTTAGGATCAGTGTTTCGAGACTTTGAAGAGGGTCCCATCACTTTCCAACCCACCTATAAGTATGACCCTGGGACACAAATCTACGATAGCTCTCACAAGCAGCGCATCCCCGCATACACTGACCGGATCCTGTTCAAGAGCGGGCGTGCTGGGCGGAGAGAGAGCAATCAGATTGGGAGGGGCAGTCCAGTGATTGAGTGTCTGTTCTACATGTCTGTTCCCTCCATCTGCACGTCTGACCACAAGCCTGTGTGGGGGCTGTACCGTACCACTGTGCGGCCTGGAATTGATACGTATGTATTCACACAAAAGACTAAATCAGCAAACAATATATTTTATTATAGGTGATGTGCGAAGTCCTCTTTTTAAATCTGAAGCAAAGTTGAATTGAATAATATGAACTATTTCCAAAGCTGAATTGAAGTTCTAGTTCTTAAAAAAATTATATGTTAGAAAATAAATCATATGTTGCATTACCATAACTTTAGGCATAAATATTATTTAGTTACAAAATGTTATGTTGCAAACATGATTAAAACATATTTTATCCTGAGCTGTAAAATTAACCCTTTGGTGAGTATGAACGTATATTTACGTTCATTTTGTTATGGCTTCCTAGGAGTATGCACGTAAATATACGTTTTCATGTTTGTCTAAATTAGTATGGCCGTAAATAAACGTTCAAACATGTTAATTCACTGCTGCTATCTATGTTATATTAAAGAAACTATTTTTAGACATTTACTAGTTTATATATTTGCTAATAGATGACTCTACTGACCTTTACACAAAACGGGGGACGTTCTTCTTATCATAAATACCTGGTTGACTAAATCGATGTTTATTTTAGAAGTTGTGTTTTCACATGATTTATTTGTGACAGTTTTTTTTTTGCTGTGTCATTGTTTATAAAGTTAGTGGCCGCACATGAACGTTCATGTTTATACCTTAGTTTATATTACTGTTTTATTTATGGAGGAAACTCACAGATTTATAAATAAAAAGGTAGCTGCCACACTCGAATGTGTATAATCTTCTTATAGTTTTATATTGTTGTATTTATCATGGCATCTTCGTGCAAAAGACGAATGCTCACAGAAAAAGAGTTGAATGAAATAATTTCGAATTGGGAATCCGCGAGTGATATGAGTGACATAAATGACAGTGATGACGGAGTTTCATCTAGTTCATCTGAGCGGGAACCTGAACATGAAGTTGATGCCGATAACAATATGACACAAATACAGGTGACAGCAGATGTTCAGCCAACAATGCATGACACATTTCGGTGGCAAAATAATGCCAATTTTCACAGCCAAAGGGGAAAGACACTATGTGGATGTGTGTGAAATGTGATGTAAGACTTTGCATCCATCCATGCTTCACCACATTTCACACAAAAACAAATTTTTAAACTCTCTGAACTGTATTTGAAATGATAATTTTTTTCCTAGATATTATTTTTTTAAATTTTATAACTACTTTGGAAACTGCAATACATAATTTTAATATTAATATGCAAAAATAAAAATATATTTAATTTTCACCAAAAACCTCACTCCACGGGGATATTGTACTATATTAAAACTATACTCACCAAAGGGTTAAATGGCCATTCCACTATGTAATTTAATTATTTTAAATTTTTTTCTTTTTCACATTAAATTATAACTTATATATCATCACAAAATGACAAAAATTGAACATAAATATGTATTTTAACTTTACATATTTTTATTGGCAAAGCTTCATAATTGTCGAATTTAGAATTTTGCTTTCAAATTGTAGTTGAAACTGAAGGATACGCTAAGGGAAGTTTAAGTTTTTGAAGCTTCACACACCACTATCTATTATAAGTAAATACTTTTATTATGTCTCTGTGGTTACTTAAATTTCGAGCTTTAGCCCCTTAATAGAAACTCGGGCTCAAACTCAACAGCTTTATAACAGCGGCATAATAAAGCTTGTTTTATAAGGCTATTTCTGTGCTTTATTGTGTTTATTTATATGTTTTTAAAAATCTAATGTCATTTGAAGAATGTTTAACATGTTTTGGACAAAGCTGATAAATCAAGTCACTCTCATAACATGTCAATCAATTGCTTCAGATTTCTTATATAATGTGCACATTAATTTGAAATGTCTTTAACTGTGATCAAATTTTGAATATAAATTTGCATTCTAGCTGTCAACATTTTTACTGTTTCAGCCCCATAGTTGTAGAAGCTAAAATTCTTTTCAAAGCAAAGCCAAAGCTCTGTACAGACCTTTAATTGAGTGACAACTTTTGAGCCTAAATATTGAATCATTAGAACTAAATTAACCCTACTTTGATTCAAATGGTTTTGGAACAATGGCTAAAGACCCTGATTTGAAGTAAATAAAACAATTGGCTCTCACTAAATAAAAAGTTTTATTTCAGCATTAAAAGCTAGTAAAAATTGTTTAAAAAAATTAACTCGATTAAGTGTAATAGTGCTAAGGATAGAAAAATTACAATCAAATTTCTCAATCTTCGAATTTTAAATATTTTTTCCTGTGGCCACTATATGAATTATCATAAAAGCTGATCAAACATAGACTTTACACCTTTTCCAAAAGTTATAGGAATACTGAGAAATAACTTTTATAATAATAGAAATCGATTAAAAATAAATAAATATAAAAAATAAACTAATAAGTGCAAATTTAATGAAGAAAGCCCACCTAGGGAAAGAGGAAAATTTGGGAAGAATTCAAAATGCATTCCCTCGTTTTTTTATTTGATAAAGGCAACCATGCCAAAATATTACTCAATTTGTGTTTAAATGTCTGTGTAACTAATTCTACCATAGAAGACAGAAGAAAGAGAGAAGATGTCACCATTGTGCATTGGATTCTTCCCACAATTTTCCTCGTGACTTATATGGGCTTTCTTAATTAAATTTAAACTTATTAGTTTATTTCTTCTTTTTCTTTATTTTTATTGATTTCCATTATTATAAAATTATTTAGCAATTGGGCCACCTCATTGTTAAACAAGAAAAAAACTTTTGTAATAGTACAGTTGGTATGCTTTTTTTCCAGCAATTACAGTAAAAAAAGTCATTTATTTCTTAATCAAAATATGTAGTGTTATTGTTAATTCCATTGAAATCGTCCTAATTGATCATTTGCATATAAAATCTCAAGTAGTCAATTTCACTCAAAAAGATCCATTTTTTTTTAAAATTTAACATGTGTAAAATACATTTTAAAATGCTACAGGAACTTTACAATTATTTTGATATTCGTTTTAATATGCTAGTAAAAGTTTGTAAAAACACATCTCGTAATGGTGACTATTATGTGTGTAAATATTATGGATGTGAATAGGTACAATTTAGACCAATGGTTCTCAAAGGGGTGGCTACAAAAAATTGTTGACAAATATAAATTTAAAGTCCACAAGTACTGCACTAAAAATATTCTTGTTTTACTTAAAATTGAGATACTAGTGTTTTTACTAGGGATGAGTTAATCGAATACTTTAACCCAAAGATCCTTCAAATTCCTAAGGCTATTTGAGATTCAAGACTTGATAAAATATAGATTAGAGAAATTTTATTGTAATTTGTTTTAGAATCCCAATACTGCATATTGTATTATATATGGAAGAAGGTATAGGAAAAGTGGATACAAACATATAAAAGGGACGAACACAATATGGCTTTTACAATGAAAAGAAGAACACAGTTCACACTTTACACTGCTGCCAATGGACAAAAAGGTAATGGTTGCCTCTTAAAGAAAATTGATTGTCACCGCCCAATTCCCCGACCCAGGTTTCATTCTATCGGAACTCATCAGGGAGGAGTGTGAAACGCGTAACGCAACTTCCTAAAAGAGGGAGAAAAACACAAAAGGGAGAAAATTGAAAATTGCAAAGAATGATAGAACACATAGATAGGAACGTATAAAAGGTATAACATAAAGGACAAACACCGCAAAAGGATATTGGATGTGAATCTAATATATATTTCTATAAGGGAAAAACCATTACCTCTTTGTCCAATGACAGCAATGTCAAGTGTGAACTTTTTTTTTTTCATTGTAAAAGATATATTGTGTTCGTCCCCCCTTTTATATGTTTCTATCCACTTTTCCTATGCCTTCTTCCATATATAATACAATTACCTCATAAAGCGAAAAAGGTTTTTCTTATAGAAATACTGCATATTGGTAGTTCTCTTCTAACATAATTATATGAAAAACTTAACCATACCCTGAACCATTAATTTTTGAATGTTTTAACGACTATATTATAAGAAAGAATGTTAACCTTTAGTTACTATTTGTATTTCATATTATTCTATTATATTTATATTTCATCTTATGCTCATAATTCTTTACAAGCTTCGGCTTAGAAATCGAGATTCAGGATTCAAATATACAAACTAAAATGGGATTTGGATTTGTAAAATAGTGGATTTTAATCATCTCTAGTTTCTACAGTAAAGTTTTAATTATGAAATAGTTTTTTGATGAGAGGTATGTCCTCTACTAATTGTTTTCTTAGCTCATCACCGTGACACAAGTATGTTCATACCGAGTATTCAGCAAAATAAAGGGGATATACTGAAGGGTGCCACCCTGGTAAG
The DNA here is from genome assembly GCA_902141375.1 of Timema poppense. NCBI lineage: Eukaryota > Metazoa > Arthropoda > Insecta > Phasmatodea > Timematidae > Timema > Timema poppense. The sequence continues at coordinate 29,294 of CABFOV010002450.1, forward strand.
GGGATTGAGAAACACAGCTTTAGGCTGTTAATTGTGTTGTTTTTCTCCCTCCAGAATCCCACTTGCTGCTGGGCTGTTTAATCGTGAAGTCTACTTAGAGGGTATCAAGCGAAGAGCAGCTGCCCTGGGTAAAAGGCATGATGCCTCATCTGTCTGCTCCGTTCAGTAAGTTGGCATCTGAAAACGCTTTAAGAGAGTCATAATTATCTTCTAAACCATGATTTGTTTTTAATAATAAACTGTTAATATTATAACCACACTATTATCTATTTAAAAATACATATATTATAATTAATTATGATTTTATCACTTGGTCGTGGTCTATTGGTCTGTGATGAACTTTGATGTGGAATATACCAAATAAATATTATACTTATTTTTGTACAAGTTGACTTAAGGAGTGGTTTCTATTTTTCAAATAGAAATAATGAAATGACTAGAGATTTGATAAAAACTTGTTTGATGTTTTAAAATGTGAAAATTTTATCAAAATCTCTATATAGTAGGATTTACAATATGTACAATTAAAAAAAAAGTTTTATGTTAATTTTATTTTATATTAGCAAACAAATAATTTATTCAAATTATCGATGTTTTTCAGTATTATTTTTAAAGTTGTTGGTACTTAATGTGAGAGCTATAATTTTTAACTATACTTGTGCTGTCACTTATTTCTGTGTTTACCTTTTCTTAATTTTTGTAGTAAAAGTGTTTTAATACTGGCTTTTGCTTTGTGTTTTGATTTTTAATATATGTTTAGCAGGCATGGATGCTAGAACTATTCCCGTTCTCTCGAGGAATTCTCCATCCTATGGTAATCATTAAACTGAAAAAAACTATTCAGCGTACATGTGTTCCCTGAATAGCGCTATTTATCAATTTAATTAGTTTAGGATGCTCAAAGAGAATATTGTTAATTGAGGCACATTTCCCAAAAGAAATTATGTAAAATGTTCTTTTTCTCCCTTTTGTGTTTTTTGGTTTCCTCTTTGCGTTGCGCATTTCACACTCCCTCCTGACGATTTCCAATAAAATGAAACCTAGGTCAGGGAATTGGGTGCTAATGATCGATTTTCCTCAAAAGGCAGCCATTCTTTGTACAACCGCAGCAAGTAAAGTTTTAACTGTATTCTTCTTTTCATTGTAAAAGCCATTTTGTGTTTGTTCTTTTTATATGTTTCTATCCACCTTTCTGCACCTTCTTTCAAATATAGTAAAATGTTATGATGCGTTACCAAATTTAAAATAAACCTTACAATAAATATTAATTGTATTAAGTATACACTTAAATAAATGAACATACAGATGCCAATTAGCTCTGAGTGTTAATGCACAACACCAGGTAGTGAACACAAAGTGTATTGGTTCTCTAGCATGTACATATGTTATTCAGAATACACACTCAAATACTAGTATGATAGTGTGGCTACCTAGAGCAATTTATCAAAGTGCACAAATGTTATAAAAATATGGGCATTTATTATTAATGAATTCATAATATATCTCTTTGAGGAAAACCTCTTTTCCCTTTATAAGGTAATTGTATTATATTTGGAAGAAGGTTTAGGAATGGTGGATAGAAACATAAAAAGGGGCGAACACAATATTGCTTTTACAATGATAAGAAGAACAGAGTTCACACTGTATTAGAAGTGTATACAAATGATGCACATATTATAAAACAAAAAACACTAAAACTTATTAACAAACACTTCATTATTTTGATGCTTTTAAAGCATCTTCCTCAGTAAGTAGTAGTGATAAGACTAATCTTATATTAATAAAACTAATGAATAAGTAGGGGTATGCAAAGTTTCAAAACTTTTACTTGGCTTCAAAACAACATATCATCTTCAACTTTGCTATAAAATATTCCGTCTTTGACAATTACAAAGCTTCACCACAGCTAATATACTCAATTTATATATACTTATAGTCATTCTGAGCTGTTATATACATTACAAATCAATACTAATATGGAAAAAATCTTAACTGAAATGTAAATGTTGATATTACCTTGATTTATCAGAATAAATTGAAATATTACAAACAATCATGCAATAAAACATTTTCCAGGTAATTTTAGTGCATAAATTCATATAAATAGCCACATTATCATATTTTTTCATTCCTAAAACAACTAACAAAAAATATTTGAACTTCAATTCGGCGTCGAGAATATTTGATATATCCGATTTGATTTGGCTTTGGGAATATTTGATATATTCAATTTGATTTAGCTTTGAGAATATTTGTTATATATCAGATTTGATTTGATTTCGAATTGAAAAAGGGAGCACATCCCTATTAGTAAAACTAGTCTTATTACTTCTACTTCATGAGAATGATGCTATTAAGTATTAAAGGATCGAAATATTGAAAATTTTGTATATGTGTTAAGGTTTTTTTTACCTTCATTTGTACTTTAGTTTTCTACAATTCTATCATATTTATTTAATTAAATGTGATAAATTTTGCTTGGTGCACTTTATTTCATATATATTATTCATGAATGGTACCACATAAAAGTTCTTGATGATTAATGACTAGTGTAATAACAGGGAACACTTGTATTTAAAACATGGCATTCTTCAGCCATTAACGTAATACTATCTTGAGGGTCCAATATTCGCAACGATACTCTTCCCTGTACAATCAACTTCAGCATCATTTATACTATTTGCATAAACCCTTGTTTTCCTGTTATTCCTGTATCCTGAAACAAGATCTGCACAACTGTTTGTAGGGCTTCTTTTTTATTCCCTATGTTTGTTCAGAATCTAACTAGTAACTAGAACCATAGAGATAATTTTCCATTGATGTATTGACTATTTAAATAAAACATCTGCACACATGATAAGTAACTTAATTTTTGACTGTCAAAGGCAGGGAGATCAGGGTTTGATCCTGATCTGGTGAATGGAGGGTGGTTTTCACTAAATGGTTTTACACCCGCCCTCCATGCATATGTGGATACACTTACTCTAAATTCATCCTTAATAATCTTTAAAACATTAGTGTGATTAGTATGTAGGTGAATAACCAGAACGGATAGTAAGGTGTGGTGCTAAAAAAAATTATTTTTAATTTTTTTTTTCCCGCAACCAAGTCAGTCTTTTAGAATTTGCCAACTGTCGCTATTCTTGTCACATGGTCACCTGTACTGTTTTCTAGTCAAGAAGCATTATAAACACAATCTAGTTTCAGAACGCAGAAAAATTTATCTCACAATCTTCATACATATTTAAGAAAAAAAAAAGAAAAAAAATAACAAAAATTGTATACACTTTTATTTACTCTCAGACATTTTAATGTTAATTTACATATCATACCATTTAATTTAAGTTTCATGTGAAATTATGAAGTTTTTTTCTTTTTGATACAAGTTTAAATTAAGATAAAAAACAAACAAAGAATGTTTTTTCAGGCAATAGTTGTGAAAACATTTAATTAATACAATTTATTTTATTTTTGGTGTGCATGAAATAATTAACAAAGAGAATGAAAAAGTACTACATGAGTACGTTAATACTGCATACTTATGGATGAAACACTGCAAATTAAGTGTAAAAGAAATAAAGGTGTGTGAAGACCACTTTTTCAATTCTAAGTTTAAATATTTAAAAAAAATGTGTTCTAAAAATACTTATATATTTTGCATAGCTATATGATTTTAGGTAGGGGTCTGCGAGCTCAAGGTTTTTTTAATTTGAGCTGATCTTGAGCGAAATTTTCATAAAGTTTCTGAGTATCGAGTTGAGTTTGGGTTGGAAAAAATATATAATTTTAAGACTTAATTATGTTAGTAAAAAATATATATTATTTTAATTGAAATAAGAGACATATATAAATTAAATAAAATTTGTTTTAAACTTAGTTTTAAATTATTCAAAGCCATAGCTAAATAGAAACATAAATTATGATTCCATTCAACATTCCTAAGTGGGGTTTTAAAAATCCATCTAAAAGCTGTATATGTGGATTTGGCAATGTTTGTATGACCCCCTTCAATTCCTGCCTGTCTGGAGTACAGCTGTTCACTTGGTGCTGACCTACCAGAGAGAGAGAGAAAGAGAAAAGTTAGAGTATTCATAATTTTTAAGATGTACATAGAACACTTTTGCATTAAGCTTTACTTGATACTGTCCAATCAACCCTGACCTTGACATTCCAATGGCCATCTACACAGTACCTTCTTTGTTGGGCTCTTTTCACATTCTGCAGCCCCCCACTCCCTTCTGACTGCATTATTTCACAAACCACATCCCCAACAATCATTCATCAGACACACTATGCAGGTCAAAAAAATAACCTTTTTCAAGAAGCTCGAAATTGCAGCTCATAAACCTGTTAATTCAATGCTAATAAACCTATTGCTCGGATTCAAAGTTTGAGTATCTTCTTAAAGCTCAGCTCACACATACAAATAAAATACTCGCAGATCCCTAATTTTAGGTATTAATATAATTTACAAAATGTTATATTGCAAACATGATAAACATATTTTGTAAAAAGATCACTAATCAAATTACTATCACAGTATGCAATTTAATTATCTTAGAATTTTTTTTTTCGTGTGAGCATTAATTTGGGATGTAGCTTTTGTTTATACGGAAAGGTAGCAGACTTGCCTTAACATCAACTTTAAATTCACGTAATGTATTGTAACACAAAGATTCTCCTTGTGTTTTTAATTGAAAGCCATCACAATCTAATTAACTTAACGTTTACTTTTTGTAAGAATTGCTCGGGGAAGAATTTTCACACTACGTTAATGTCATAGCTTATTCTCACGATTCAATTGCTAGCTTACGTAAGCCTCTATTTCAAGAACTTTAAGCCTCATCAGTTCTAAATGCTTGAGTTTCATTTTAGTGAACAATATGTTCTCAATCAGTCTAAATTAATTGTTTGTTTTGATCGATTTTTTACATTACATGAATCTTGATCACACACTGTATTTTTTTGATGTTAAGTGAATGTTACTTTACTTGAATATTAAATTGATTGTGGTCCCGGCATTTAATAGGTTCATAGTGAAATCTGTCAAGGTAAGTATGCTACCTTTCAGGGTAAATGAAGTGTACATGACAGCTCAAAGTGAGAGAAATTAAACATAAATGTGTATTTTAGCTCTATATATTTTTATTAGAAAAGCTTTATAACTATTAAATATGGGATCTTTTTTAAAAAAATCTAAGTCAACGCTGATGAATATTTGAATCAAAGTCAGTTTTCAAAGGTTCACACATCTATAGAAAGGAAAGAAGGATGTAAGGTGAGATATATTAGTCATCAACTCACCAACTACAGCACCCTGCTACAAGATACAATATTAACTGAGGCAGAATATACAGTAGTACATTTTCACTATTGAATATTGGTAGTCATAATGTGCGAGGATGACGTGATTATTTATATTTCTGTTTTTATTTTCATATCATGCCCAGGTTACATTAGGCTAGATTGGTGCTCTGTTTGGCATCCTATTCGATCTGGTTCGGCCGGTCTTAATAGAATCTGTGCAGCCGCATGTGTATTAAGTTAAGATAGGAGGGAAAGGGGGGTGGGGTTATCATTAAGAAATTGTTCCAATAGATCTTTCTGTTTGATGCTATATATATTGTACTGGGTTTTGAAGTAGTAAATTTAAATTCCTTTAACCTCTTATGAGGATCATATGGCCGCAACAAAGCTTGCCATTCAGGTCTATTCTCTGCCGTGATTATGAGCTCATCCCATGACTTTCCGAGTTTTTTGGCCCCTTCATTGAATGGTAAAAGTTGATTGTTAAAATATTTTTCAGGTACTATCTATTTAATATTTCAGATACATGTTTAAATTACAAATACAGACATTTAACAGTTTGAAACTAAAGGCATGAAAACCTTAGATTATAAGAGTATATATTATAAAATATCTTGGATTGTATACGCTTTTGGTTCTGTCTCAAAATAATGGTCTAGTCTTTAGTATAGTTACATGTATTTTTTAATGTTATCTGTTAGTGTTTTCATATTTTAATACCTTTCCAAAGATCTTTCAAAGTGTTTTAAATAAAATTGTTGTAGGCCTAGCAATACTACTCATTGGCTGGAAAATCCTCTTCAGTGGTTAGATGTGACCATTTAAAAACTTTTTGTATACCATATTTCACCGCACAATAGATGCCACCGCATAATGGCCGCATCCTGTTTTTCAATCTTGGCTTATAAATTTTCACACTAAACTTTTACTTTTAAAAAAAGAGTGTTCAAGTTGTTAAATTATACCTCTGTAACTGTCATAATATCTCAGGTCGTATTATATTCGAGGCCATTTATATTTCATGTTGAACATCTCAAATATTTATAGTCATATTATATTTGAGGCCATACTATATTCGGGCCAATACCTTGGAATCTGATGTTTATTCTATGGAAAATGTTAAGAGGCACATATAATACGAGAACAGGTTTGAAAGGGTAATTTTAGGAGAAAAACATCGCATAATATTCAGACCAATAAATTATTAAATAATTTAAAAAAAAGCTTCACATAATGGTTGCACCCTACTTTTCCCCCAAATAACTAAGCATAAAAAATTTAATGATTCTGCGGTGTAATACGGTACAATTGTTTTGTTAGAATAACCTAACTATTTTTTACAAATTTTAGATCAAAATCTTCATTTTAACTATGAATCCCAAATTGGAATTGGAATCTTAGAAAACATGTTAAATATAAGAGGATTATTTTACTAAATAAATTTTTAAGTTACACACTCTGCTGATTGAATAGTCTAGGGCATCACTCTCACAATAAACTGAACTGCTGATGAAAGGGAGATTGGGGTTCGAATCTGGATTAGGTGTACCAAATGGTTTTACTCTCTCCAACTTTTCAAATGTGGGTACACTTCCTCTAAATGTAACCTTCTGCATTCTTAACACATTTGTGTAATTATTACATAACCATATATAACCCAAACGGCCAGTACGACACATTGCTATAAAAAAAGGCTGCTATAGAAAATATAAATGAACCAAATGTTAACATGTTTTGTTATAATGCATTCATTATAACATTCATACGTTCAGTGGAGCATTAGATTAATGATCTTGGGTCTGATTTTAAGGTTTGTATTATAATTGTGTTGCTCTAAACCACCAATAGGCAGAGGCGGTACAAGGACTTAAAAACAAATCCAAAATCTGAATTTAAAAAAATCTCAAATACACTAGGTGTTAAATAATGAATATCTTAAGGATGCAAAAGTCTCAATTCTAAAAAATATTCTTTGCAAATCTAAAAACAGACAATGATTCCCTCAAGCTAAAGCATCCTTTTTATAAATTTTAGCACCCCGCCTTACTACCCGTTTGGGTTATATCCCTATGTACTAAAGTTTAAACTATTAATTACATAATATTTTAGGATGTTGATGGTTGAATTTAGAGGAAGTGTAACAACATTTGTATGTATAGAGAGAGAGAGAGAGAGAGTAGGAAACCATTTAAGCAAAACCACTCTCAGTACACCCGACTTAAAAAATAATACAACTCTTAATTGGATTTACCATTACACCGAAAATGTTTATGTTAGCTCATTAAATAAACCTAGATGGTTGCCTAGGGCGCAAAGGTCCCTAGGGGCACATTCCAACAAAATTAAACTTTTTCTAGAGTTAAAAAAAACTATTGCTTAAATTAAATAGCCTAATAATTGTTTCTAAATAACATATAAGTATATTAAGTGTGTGTGTGTGCGTGTGTGAATATATATATATATATATATAAATTGATTAACAGCATGACAATTTTTATATAGTAGTTTTATGACATTCAAGGTCCCTTTAATATCTAATTAAAAGCTTCCCAAAAATATTAAAAGAAAGGGAAGCAGGGATGATCATTTTTTTGCGCACATTGAATAAGAGGGGATGAAATTCATCGCTTAATTTTTTTATTTGATCATCTCTCTCTCTCCCACCTTTTGGCACCATTTTACTATCATTATTACTAGTAGTATTAGTATTATTTTGCATCACAAGGGGGGGAGGGGTATTTATTTTATACTATACAAAACATAACTGGGATAAACATTTTTAAATCCTGCCCAGGGCGCGTGAAGCCCTTACTCCGGCCCTTTGTATGCCAATATATTTTCTTACAAGTCTATTAGCTCTGTTAGTCTTCTGATCTAAAGTACCAAGGCTCCAAGAGACCGAAATGCCAAGGGAGATCACGGTTTTAACCTCGTCCAGGTGCACTGGGGATGGTTTTCCACATATGATACATCAGTATAGTTTTCCCACATGTTTTCTATGATAATGCAATTGTACTACCTCTTATATCAAGATCACGATCAACTTAACTTTCATGTAACTTAACCTTGAGGTTCTACTCATGTTTTTAAAAGTAAGCTATCACAATGCAGTTCAGTTAATGTTCTCTAAAGAGCTGTCCAGGGGAGAACTTTCATGTTAAGTGAAGGCTACCACATGTTCTAGCTAGCCAATAATGTTGCGAACAACACCAACAGGGCTATTTAATATTTTATTTTTTTGTTTATGGAATACAGATGACATCTTCAGTATAGTTTGTCCACGTCTCGTGAACTCTAAAATATTGTATCTTCCTGTTACATTTTATTTTATACATCCATTACTTGCAGCCTAATCAACTCTAAATGATTAGGTTTCGTTTTAGTGAACAATTTGTGTTCAAACTCATTGTCATGTGTTTTGCTCGAGTTGATACGTTAAGCTATGAGAATCATGTACACATTAGTTTTTTTACATTATATGAACGTTAATTTGATCGTAATTCCAATATTAAGTCATATTCTCAATGCCTAGAACAAATTAATCAAAAAATATATCAAGTTAAAGTTTTTTTTAATATTCAGCTCAGTTTATATATTGATTTATCCACACATGAACATATGAAATACTTAAAGGATAAATGCTTTCTAAATTGGATTTCAATCAAGACTCATTGCAATCTGAAACATGCATGTCACAATGGCTTGAACATCCTTTTATGATTTGAAGAAAATAATTTTAAATGAAACAAAAAGATTAGTATATAAAACTATGTTCTTTCCAGCCACTGAAAATTTCTTGTCGTAGTTTTAAATGTAGAAAAATTTGTTGGTGTTGTAAAGAGTTATTGTCCAGAAGGAGATTTTGTTTTCAAATAAGCTAACCTTGAAAATTAGTAGCTTTTTTAAAAGTCACAAGAACACTTCTAGGCAGTAGATGCGTTCTTCTGTATTTGTTGTTCCATAATACTTATCTAAGAAAAAGAGATTTTCCTTACAGAGATATATTCTCTATCTATTAGTTTTTTAACAAACTATTTGTTGATGTGATCATGTACAATTTATATAAAACTTTGTGGACTTGTAATGTATTAGTGGGAAATCAATTTGTTTCACATGTTATTTTAGTGGGGAGAGTAAATAAAAAAACATGTTCTCTTAAACTTCCATTTTATTTAAGTTAGATTTATTTTTGTGTTCGATTTTTTGACTTGAAATGTTTAGTAAAACTTTGCTGGTATAAAAGACAAGTGAGACAGATGAATCGCTAACATATAAGTCTTTATATAGTTGTGTAAAACTGATACCAATATAATTGGCTCATGCTAACTTAGGCCTTTTCTGACAGTTCAAAAGTTAATCTATATTCATTCATCTTACCCACAAATATTATTATTATTATTATTAGCACCGCGTCTTACTACCCGTTCGGGTTATACGCACTTACGCTAATGTGTGATGGCAGGGTGATTGTGAGATGAAATGAAGGACCTACAGTTTAACGTGGAATCCGAACCACGGTGGAGGCCTGGCATTCCCCACATTCACAAGATGTCTTGCCAGAGGTGAAGGAAGGGTTTGGTAATCAGATAAATCTTTGCCGGGACCTGGGATTGAACCCCGGCCGCCAGCATAGAAGTCTGACACCTTACCCCTAGACCACCAGGTCACCTACCCACAAATAAATACAGTTTTAGGTGACCTGGCAGTCTAGGGTTAAGGTGTCAGACTTCTGTGCTGGTGGCCCGGGGTTCAATCCTCGGTCTCGGCACAAATTTATCTGATTACCAAACCCTTCCTTCACCTCTGACAAGACATATTGTGAATGTGGGGAATGCCAGGCCTCCACCGTGATTCAGATTCCACATTAAACTGTAGTTCCTCCATTTTATCTCACAATCACCCTACCATTACACATTAGCATAAGTGCGTATAACCTGAACGGTAGTAAGACGCGGTGCTAATAATAATAATAATAATAATAAATACATTTTTAGATTACATCACTTGCTAAAAGTTATATGGCATAATCATGAGGCAGATGAACCTGGAGCCATTTCGAAGTTGCTTTTCAACTGTCATAAAAGCTTAAGGAAACCACATAACACATATTAGTCAAGGTTACCCATTATTTTTATTTAAAAATTGAAATTTACTATCAATACATTACTGGTCTTTAATAAACAAGATATGAGTAAAAAAAAAAGGGAAAGTTTTGGTCAGATCCAGCCATAAATTGGAATCAATATCTGTAAAATGTGATATTGGTAAATCTCTACTAAATATTATTTTATTGGTTATGTACTTTTAAGTTTTAATTGCACTCCATATTGATGTTAAAAAAATTAATGTTTTTTTATGTCTGTATTGTGTTAATATTGAAAATAAACCAAAGATAAACATTCTAATGTGTTAAAGTTCGTATTTCACTTAAGAATGTAAAATGGTTATGAAGACAAATTATTTACAATTGCCATGGAAAATTTAGGATCACAGAGTAACATATCAAGGTGTTTGTTTGATTTTTATTTCACAGTTGAGATTCCCCTCATTGGAAATACACCTAATTATCAAATCCCCTTTTAAATTAATATACAGTACCATCACCACTTCCTCACTCAAATCATTATGCTTATCCACTGATTTGTATGAAATTATAACTGCTTTTAGATGTTATGGTTCATTCAATCATTCCACAGTTTTTGCAAAATAGCATAGTATTTGTTTTTACATAAGGAAACACTTCCCATATTTAATCTACACCCTTTTATATCTAGAAGGTGGCCTGTTTGTCTAGGGATAAGGTGTCAGACTTCTGTGCTGGCGGCCGGGGTTCAATCCTCGGTCCTGGCACAGATTTATCTGATTACCAAAGATTCCACGTTAAACTGTAGGTCCTTCATTTCATCTCACAATCACCCTACCATTACACATTAGCGTAAGTGTGTATAACCCACGGCTAATAATAATAATAATATATCTAGTTACTAGTAACATTTTGTGGGCTGTTGCCAGGACAAGCTCAGGTTGGCAGGTCTGTACTTGTAAACTGTTACCTCCCCCTCACTATCCATTTGAACACACACACCAATTTAATGTAATGGATGATTGATTATTGTTTTGGAGATCAAGTTTTGAAATGAATGTCAGGGTAACACTGTACAATCCTGTCAGTTATCGCTTGCCTTGGCATCAATCTGCCATCATTATTTTGCCTCCTAATCTAGTTTCCTAGTCTGATCTCTCTTTCTCTACTTTTCATAACCCTGAACATCGCACACTTTTGGTTCTTGTAATTGTTTCTACCTTCATCTCATGTGTTAGTTCATACACTGTAATACAGATACAGTTGAATTGTACTTCTATATGACTCGCATGGTTGGTCACATGTTCTAAAACGTGGCTATCGCAACATACTGAGCTGCTGGTGATGGGAGGGTTGGGATTCAAATCGTGGCTGGGTTTTACTTAGAATCGGGTTTTTTCGGGGCTATGGAGCTAGCACTATAAGCCTTATACTCTGACTCATCTATTTTTCTACCGTCCACCTCAGACTCCATAAATGGCTTCTGTATATTAATTAGTAATAACGAATTAACTGCAGTAAAATTCTCCGAGACAGACAATTTCATGGGAAGCTTCTTTGACATTTTAAATGTATATTTAAATAAATTTGTCAATCCAAATTACAGATATTGGTTCTAAAGAATACAAAAAGTATAAAACTATAATGATATATTTACCATATATTGTTAAAATGTTATAAGTTTTTATTTGGAAGCCGGAGTTTGTACGATTTTATCAACTCAGACTTCACCCAAAATTGATTTTGATTCTGACTCCACGGCCCTGGGTTTTTTCTTGATTTTTTCCTACTCTTCCTCCACAAAAATGTGGATATAGTTCATCTTAAATTCTGTGTTCCTAATCCCTCCAGGCCCCCCCCCCCCCTCCCCCCCCCCCCCCCCCCCCNCCCTTCCTCCCCCGTCCAAGTGTAAATATGTGAATATCTCTTATGTGCACCAACATAAAAATGATTATATTATGATGTACTTTGATATATTGTTATTCTGTGAGATTGTAGTTTACCTGGTAAGTATGGAGTCTTTGTCATCCTATTCTCCTAACAATTCCAAATTAATTCACTCGTATTTTTAAACATTGTATTCCTTTTCACTTACAAATTATTTGTAAATAGTCATGTAACACTTTAGTACCTACTTCACTTTTTTATTTAAAGTTTACTAGTTGCTGACTACATATGAAATGTTTGTTTGCAAAGATCTGTAACTCTTTCCATTATAAGAAAGAAGTTTCTTATGTCATTAGCACAAACATATTTTTTACTTATATTTCTATCCAAGACTGGTAAATGTGATCACTCTGTTTATATATATTTAATATATACAAGACAAATTTGATTAAGACACTGCACAATCGTTAAGCAATAATAACTACTCATCTTATAAATAATTTGAGGTATTTATTTCCTGATAAAAGCAATAACTGATTACAAAGGTATTATAGACCTATGCAGACTCGTTTTTAGCAAAATTCACTAGCTTTGATTTTGTTTAGTTTTGTTAGTGAAAACTAACTTTTAAAAGCTTATATAAAAAGGAGACACATAAAAGCATCTGCAAACTTCATGATTGGATTTAATTTTACTGTTTCATGAAATAATAATAAAAATAAAAAAGTGCTTGCCAAAAAAAAGTCTGCTCTACATTTAATCAATAGTTTCCTTGTCAAAAAAAAGTTGTAAAATGTAAGATCTTCACCAATGCTCCAAAGGCATATATTATTTTAATGTAACTCATTTTATTTCAAGCCAATTGTATCCCATTTTTATAACATGTCTTTACTTTCACTTAAATGCTTGTAGAGTTTGTAGTTGGTGTTTTTAATCTTTTGATACTTCTTAACTTCAACTAAAATATGTGTGTAGAAATTTAATTTTTTTTAAATGTTATTTTAAAGCTTAGTGTTAAAACGTATTTGTTCGTATAAATTATGTAATATTGAGATTACAGGACTTAAAAAAAAATTAGATTGAATTTGTTATATGCAGGAATATGTTTAAGCTGAGTTTATTTAAAGCAAAGCTGGATTAAATGCACTTTTTCTTAAATTCAAACTTTTATTTTCCACACAAATCTGAATCCAAATCTTATAAAAAACATGATCAACATAAGAGATTACCAGCTTCGTTGGCCGAGTGTTGAAGGTGTCACAGTAGACCGAACTGCTGATGACAGGATTGGGATTTGAATCTCGGTAATGTGTACTGAAGGTGGTTTTCTCTAAATAGCTATACACGGTCCCTCCATGCAAATGAGGGTATACTTCCTTTAAATTCAACCTACCTCATCCTTACCACATTAGCATAGTTAGTACATATGTGCATAATCTAAACAGGTAGTAAGTTAGAGGCGGTGCTAAAAATAATTTAGAAAATATATTTTGATTATCTTATAAAAAAATGTCAAACCCCTCAAACTTCAACTATCCTTGAGATAGGGACAGGTGTACTTTTGTAAGTGCGGCAATGAACTTTCGAATTCCTATTGCCACAGAGTAGGTAAGTATACACTTATCAGCCACTCCCATACTTTAATCTGAAATGTAAAATGTGAACACAAATGGCTTGAATAGTAACATTATAGGAAGAAGGTCTCTTCTTCACAAAGTGAAAGAGATTTTCCTTAAAGAGAAAACAATAGGAATTAAATTGAGCTAAGCCCTCAACAATTTAAGGAAATAGGGTATGCTACCGGATACACCCATAAAACATTTTGAAGATATTTTGATCATCTTATTTTAGTCACATTGAAGATAACTATTTGTCAACTTATTTTTTTGAATCTTATAAATTTGCTAACCAGTTGAAGATATGTAGTTGAATAGGGGCACATAATTTGCTCACGTGGCTTGGAAAATCAATTACATGAAAACTGATAAGAGTAAATAAAAATATTACACTACATTCACCCAAGCTAGTGTTACACTGCACTAAGTTTAGTGGTAGCATTGAAGCCACCGTATTTTATGGCAATACCACATTTCTTTAGTTTCTTGATACTAGGGAAATTAAGTTTGTTAAAGTTATATTAATGAAGCTTTAGTTGGGGAGAGGTATGAACAACAGTATGGAGTATGTGCGGGAGTACATTTCCTGCAAGTGTTTTTCTTTAAGGAAAACTTCTTCTTATATTAAGTTTTTGTGTTACAAAAATAATATTACACAAGTGAACAGGAAAGAGAGGTGGGAGAAAAATTAGGACAAACATAATATTCCTTTAAAGCATGCATGTCCAACCCACGGGCCACTTACGGACCCTGTGTTTGTTCTGTGCGGCCCACCAGATCAAATTGCAGAACCAAACAACTAACTAGTCTCGTGTTTTTAATATATCCAGGCATAAGGTGCTATAAATTTCATACACGGCCCCCCAGCCAATTCCCTAAGAACTTATGCGGCCCCCAGCCGGGGAACAGTTAGACATGCCTGCTTAAGTTATAATATTAATAATATTATTTTTAATAATTGTTTTCACCCCCTTTATTTTTATTGTTTCCTCTTTTGGGAAGTTGTGTTGCTTGTTTCCTACTCCTCCTTAAAGAATTCTGATAGAACAAAACCTATTTTGAGGGATTGAACAATAATGAATTATTTTCTCTGAAGAGACAACTATCTTTGTTAATTGGTATGAGTGTTAATTGCGAAATATGTTTCCTTTCTTATTGTGAAAAGTTATATTGTGTGTTGTTCTTTTTATTTGTTACAATCCATTTATGTACCTCATTACTTGTTTGACATTAAAAGTTTTTTTCATAACTAATCCAATTATTGTTAGCTTGATTGCTCATCAATTGGATGTAGCAATGGGCTTAACTCTCATAGGTAAAGCCCCGTAAAAATGGTTTTATTTTTAGTTAAATTTCCTCTTTTAAAGCTCACTTTTCAGTTTTATTTTGTGTTTATTCAAAATTATCTGTTATCTGAGGTGTTTAAGTATTAGTTACATATTGAGACAATGTATGCAAAATTAAAATTTATTGTTGAAACCTTATATATTTGCTTTAAAATTATTTGTCAAGTTTGTCTGCATATTTCATAATTTTGTAGCCTAATGTTAGCTTACACTACACCAAAATACTAATCATATTACAGCATGCTTAATTATTTCTTAATTTAATGTTGTTGTTTTTTAAAAAATCCATAAAAGCAGTTTTATTTCATTTTATAGGAGAATTTTCTGTAACAAAACAATTTCGTTTTATTTCGCTTTTCAAAAACATTGTTAATACTATCTAAAAACTATCAAAGTAAAAAGTACTTGATTCCATCTTTGTATGGCACTTTTAGCTTTATCGCGTCTCAACATTTTTACAGGGCTCTACTCATAAGTTATATGTACATACAATTTTGTCACTGTTTAATCCTCTGTAGGAATATATATAAACCACAAACCAATTTTTAAATTGGATATTTCAGCTGGAAAAATAAATTTTACTAATGGGGCAACTAAAAACTATTAAATTTTGTAAATACTAACCTAATATCAAATAAGCTTTGAAGCACAAAACCGATTCCAACATTTGTATCTTATTGTTTGTTGGATTGAAATTTTTTTATCAAAACATTTTGTCTAAATTTGAACATTAATACTGGTGCATTTTTAATGTAACAAGTACAGTTTTTAAATTGTATAAATCAAAATTAATCTAGTTTGAGATTAAGAGAGCTTTCCTGTTTTGTACTTCGCAGAGTGGCATCATTGATTAAGAATCGTGATAACTTAACTAATAAATAAATAAATGACTAATAAGAATGAGATCTTGGTTCTTAATCATCAACTCTTTTCTTGAAGAGTTGATAAACTGAAAGCAACAGCCGACCACACAATAAACATCAACTTTTTATGTTCAGCAAGCACAAGACATTGTGCTCCGCAGTTTGCTTTTGGTCTACCACTTATATGTATTACATTCTCTACTATTATGCCTTCTTCATGTATGCCTTACTTAAATGTTATATTATGTAGAATGTTTGGATCTGTTGGAAGCACACAATATTTTAAATAATAATTAAAATAAAGCAACGTAACTAAAATTTGTAATTTATTTGATACATTCGTTTTTGTTAGAACCCGAATTGGTGGTCAAATAGTCTAACGCATCACCCTCATTTTATACTGAAGGTGGTTGGTGAAATAGTTTCCCACTCTCCCTCCACACAAATGTGAGTACATTCCTTCTTAAATTCTACCTTCCTTATCCCTGTTCTTTTAGTGTAATTAATGTATGTATTTAACCCGAACAGGTACAAAGACGTAGAGATAAAATAATTAAATATAATTCTCTAAGATTTGATCCAATCACCTAAATTAGCCTATCCCGATATAGTTTATTGAAAACTAATTTAATATATACTCTATGTATTTTAAAAAAAGAAGGGCAGTTACACTTAAAAATATAAATTAATGTCCTCTACTTATTTGAGCATTAATGACCCACTTTTGAGGCTGCATGGTCTAAGGCGCTACTCTTGCAATAGACTAGGCTGCTGATGACAGGGAGATCGGGGTTCAATCCTGGTCGAGTGTACTGAGAGTGTTTTTTCCATAATGGTTTACCACTCTCTCCACACAAATGCGGGCACACTACCTCTAAATTCAACCTTCCTAATCTCTAACCCATTAGTGTAATTAGTGCATAGGTGTATAGCCTGAATGGATAGTAAGATGCAGTGCTAAACTATATATTATTAATTATTTGTTTTTATTAATTTTAAGCATTTTTTACATGTGAAATAATGGATGATTTGGTATTTTGGCAGCTTCTTCTTTAAAATTGTAAGGATTGACATTAAAGGCTGCCAATCATTCCTTTGACAATCAATGGGTCTCAATCATATCTTGATCTGAT
Source organism: Timema poppense (assembly GCA_902141375.1). NCBI lineage: Eukaryota > Metazoa > Arthropoda > Insecta > Phasmatodea > Timematidae > Timema > Timema poppense. Next base: position 46,529 of record CABFOV010002450.1, read on the forward strand.
TCCGATGATTGTTTGGTGATTGACCCTACCTTAATTTTTCCTAGTTGATGTTTGTACGTCCACTGTTCAAACACGATCCTTAAAAAAAAATCAATTCATGCAAGGGCTTGGAAAGCGCCTTGTAAAAAAATGGGGCAACTTAAAACTTAACTTAAAGGGAAGGTCCTCTGTCAAAATAATTTTAAACCATGGTTGACTCTACATCAGTAGTTCTCAACCTGTATTTGCTCATGGCACACTATTCTTTGTCACGAGTCCTTGTAGCACACTAAACGTGCAAGCTGGTAACAGTGCAAGAGACTCGGGGTTCGCTCAAAGAGACTTGCTTGTGTATTTAACCATGAATTGAACTCTTGTCGGAGCAAAGACAAGTTTGAGTTTCTCATTAATTATTCAACTCTTTGATTTTTAGATAAGGAAAATAAAACATTAAAAAATTTTGAACATATTATTTCTTTTTTATCAACAACATAATGTAGAAAATTTCGCCGCAGACTTGTTGAGAAACACTGTTTTAGGTGCTATTTAAAAGAAGTTTATTCTTTCTGGGAAGCACTTTTACTTATGTTTTTTTTTTTTTGCTATATAGCAGTGGTATTGAAGGGAAAAAAATCGTGTATTCTCAGATATAATTTCTCTTCAACTTTGTACCCCTGAAGTTGTTAGTGCATAATGCAAATTATACATAATTTATAATCTACATAAAAAATAAATAACTTGCACTCTCAAATTGAGACTATTCAATGTTAATCATTAAATAAATCTTTTTAAACTTTTTGTACACCCTAAGATGTTTTTACATACCCACTGGAGTACGCGTATCCCAGGTTAATACCACTACTATATAGTATAGACTGGTTTAAAAAATATAAACTTGCTTTTTTACATTTACTTTACATCTATTACTGTTTCCAGCCTATGGTCTGGGTCAGTTTTTTTATTCAAGTCGTATATTTTTCACTACCAGCTGGCTAAGCCTGTCATTCCTTATAATCTAACTTAAGACTAGGACAGACACAACATCCAGTCCTCGACCGTTAATTCATCACTGTGAAAGGGTAAACCCACATTTCACCAATGATACATTTTTTTGACCATGCGAGGAATCAAACCTGGGACCCTTAGCTTAGTAGACAGACACGCTACCGACTGAGCTAAGGTGTTGGATCAATTTTGTACATCAACATTGTAATTGTCAAAACTATAGGCAACTATTTGGTATTGTCATTATTCATATCTAAATTAGCAACTGTAGAGGCCGTAATCCGTATGCAAGAACCCCGCTAAGTAGACCCTTGGAAACTTTCTCTAAGCCCTGGCACATGAGATTAATTTCCAGTATGGAGGCCCACTTCATACAAAAGGACTCTGGTTAAGCAAAGGACTAGTTGGCCATTGTTTCAACAAACTGCACCCAGCAATAATCATAATATCATGTACACTCTCATTAGCTTTAGTATTCTTAGTGATTTTGAGATATTGCATTCCTGCTAGATCATCATAATAATCATCATGAACAGTTTCCAGCCTCTGGCCAGGTCTGTTTGGAACATAAGACTCTCCAAAGTCTCCTTTCTCCCTAACACCTCTCTTCTCCTCCACACTTCTCTGCACTCCCTTCAGCCACCTGTCCTTTGGTCTTCTGCTTAGCCTCATGCCTCCCACTTCACTATCCAACATCTTCTTTGGTATCTTTTCTTCCTCCATTATCTTCACACGGCCGTATCACTTTAGTCGTGCCTTCTCTATCCAGTCCTTAACTGGCTCCTCCTCAACTATCTTATCTCACCCTCTCATTTCTCATCCTATCTATTCTTGTCCCTCCTATAGTACTTCTCAAAATTTAATTTCACAGGCTTGAATTCTGTTTCCATTCTACTCCTTCATTTCTCCCTTTGTTGTATAAAATCTCAATAGATTGAACCTCGAGCTTCAGGGCCAGGACAAGGATTTAGGGGAGATGATAATTTATACAGTATAAAAATATTCTTCAAGAAACTTGAACTCTGGGAAAAGAACCTCAGAGACATCAAACATTTCCTTTGTTTGGAAGATAAGCTGGATAACGAAAGCAATTCTTAGCCTTACTCTGTAAAAACATTGTGAAATACTTTCCAGCTTAAGAGCATAATATCAACAACAATTTCAAAACAGTTGACTTTCTTGTGTTGTTTGTTTCAATTCATACACATTGAGATCGAAAATATATACAGTTGTATCACGCAACACTTACGAGAAGAAGGCCCTTCATAAGAAATGGAACTGATCGCTTTACAAATAGACCTATCATTGAAGAAGATTGTTACCTATAAATCAGTATATGTGTGGCCTCTTTACTTAATAGGGTAAATATCCAGTTTTACTATGTGTTACAGTCAACCTCAATGGTTTGAGGTAAAGTGCTCACCTCAAGACCCGATGTTCGTGGGTTTGAACCCGATCGAAGCCAACAAATTTTTCTTGAGTGATAAAAATCTGTAGCACCACACCCTTTGAAGGGGAAGTATGTAGCATTCTAAAGGGGAGGATGCTCAAACAATACAAAAAAAAGGGTACAATAGGAGCGAGTGCTATGGAGTTCAAGGCTTTGAATGTTTTACCCAAAGCATTCCAATACCGAAGCTCGCAACTCTCACACCTGTTGCTGAGTTTATCAAAAGGGGCCGTCTACCTCAATAAAGCAGTAAGAGACTGAAACCTGCCTATTAGTTCACAATAAACAATAGAAAAATATCAGATCAAATACCTTGGGTATGGAGGGGCATATCTAATTAAAAAGAAATAGCATAAGTCATTATAAGTCGATATTTATTAGCTATCGCTCAATTAGATATTTAGCAGTTCTATTCAATGTTTACATTGTTTTTGTGAAGATGTATGAAAATATAGATGAAATTCATAAACAACCATGCATTTAAGCCAATGTTATAGAGTCTGAGGTTAAATATTCATCAGATTAAAAAAATGTTAACATAAGATCTTGATAAACGTATAAATGTAAATGAGACTCATTAAAAATTATGAACATAGCCAGACCGCATTACAACAGAAAATTTACCACAACGTAGTTAACCCTAAATCTATTAGCCAGGGCGCCTTTCTTAGTAGCAAATAATAACAAGATATTCCATATTCAAACACTAAATATTCATTAGCCAGGGCGCCTTTCTTAGTAACAAATAACAACAAGATATTCCATATTCAAACACTAAATATTCGCCCTTTTAGAACTGGCATGTTGCAAAATAACAACAAGAATAATCTAAATTCAAACATTAAATATTTGCCCATCAGAAT
>CABFOV010002450.1:50534-85229 GCA_902141375.1 Timema poppense
CCCCCCAGTCTTCGCTAACAGTGTACTATTTTCCCGGTTCCGTGAAGGTGCGTCCGGTGGTTTTGTGTTGTTTTTCCACGCAGCCCCAGTCAACAAGCAAACGGGGTTAGTCTTGTCCATTTATGGTTGTTTAGTGTCTTTCATAACCCATCCGATGCTACAAGTAAAACTGCCGGTCCCATGTTGATTGTGGCATGTAAAAGAACCCTAGAAGGTATGTGAAAATACCTTTCCCGGCTCTCGCTAATAGAAATTCTTGTGCACTGATATGAGTCAGTTCAAAAAGTGCAGATGAAATACCTCACATGAATAAAACAGTATGTGTGAAGGCAATTTTCTCTCCCTTCCTGTGTGTCATTATTTCCAATTATGAATGTGGTGCAAAACAAACACAAGGACAGGTCCACAGATGGACATCTTGATAACTGCATTTAAATAGGAGGGACAAGTAAATCACCAAGCATTACAAAAATTTGTGGACGAGAGTGAATGCCAATTTTATCGTTAAGTTACACACCAAGTTCTTTTTTATTTAACTTTGAATTTTTTTAAATTATGTATTTTTATATTATTTACATTACAATTATGAATCCAATTCATACCCCTCCCCATATGTACATAGGTGTGATGGCCCTAACTTTTTATGAACTTTTGGCACCCCTGCATTAGAACATGTAGCTACTGATTTGGATTATTTTTATTGAAGTCACTTTAGTCAGAACAGTTAATCACAAAAAATGACAGCTTCTAACATAAATTAAGCCTACACTCTCTTCAACCTATTTGTAGATTGTTTCGGCATATAAGACTTTTAGATGGGATGAAAGGGGGCATGAGAAAAGGCCAGTATTTTTTTTCTTTTTTTTTCAGTTTTTATAGCAAACAATTTAGACAAATAAAATAAAATATTACTTCTGTGGAAACATGAGTTTAATTTTCTTCACGCGGTGATATCAACAGTTGTTGAATATCTGCCAAGGGTGTCCTCGAACTTAACGAACAACTTTTTCCCTTAATTTAAAATGTTTTTCATCTAATGCCATTATGCTCATGACAGATAGTCATTAACTGTTAATAATACCATGTGAAGAAAATTAAAATCTATGTTTTTACTGGAGTAATATTTTAATTTATTTTGGCTAAAAAAATGTTTTTCTATAAAAAAATTGCAATGACATCTTTTTTTTTTTGCATCCTCTACACTCCCACATTGAACATAGAAAGAAATTTCACTACCTTAAATGAACTATCTAAATAAATATTCATTACAAGTAACCATGCCAAATGGGGAGGTGGTGTCTTGGGGGTTAAGCTCCCCTCCTCTGAAAAGTATTACCTATGATTAAATTTTGTATTCCTTGTCAATCTCTAGTTTAGTAGTTTATTTGAGTTAAATAACATTCTAGCATCTAAAACCGCCATCATTATAGTTTAAGAGGAAGTCATTATTAAAAATAATTTCTTATCTTATGCTGTAAAGGAACCTCACACGAGCCCCTAGCTAACTGTGTCCTCCCCCCAAAAAATATGGATATGTGTCCGAATACAAGACTCATTGAAATTCGCACAGCTACTGATCACAAAACTAGAAATATAATGCATAAAAATATTTTAAATCTTCACTTTACCTCCTCATTTAAGTGGGCCATGTTGTTTATTTTTTATTAGTACTTGTTTAACCAACTGATCAGGTTGTGCGCATTTGTACTAAAATATTGTATGGCTGGACATGTCCTATTTTTGAGAAGTAAAATATTTGTTCGGGCGAATTTTTTTTAAAAGTGAAATTGTCTGGTTTTTTTTTTTACCAGTGATACCCACCTCAGTGGCACAGTTAGATAACACACTGGTATCGTGTTGAGCTAGACTATTGAGGATGGGAAGATTGAGTTTAGAATCTCGGTAAAGTAAACTGGGAGGGGTTTTTCCTAAATGGTTTTCCACTCTCCCTCCACACAAATGTGGATCCACTTCCTCTAAATTCAACCTTCCTCATTTTTAACCCATTAGTGTAATTATTACTTCAGCATATAACCCAAACGGGTAGTAAGACGCGGTGCTAAATAATAATAATAATTTTGACCTGTGATGTTACCATGAACAAACAGTATACATCAGTCATTGGATCATTATTTAAGACTAAAATTATCTGTTATTCAGTTAATTTAAAAATCATGTCATCCTTAGTAGGTAAACATGATTGTTTTCTGAAAACTGCCAAAGTGTAAATAGGCCTTCAAATTTATGGATGAGCTTAAGAAAAACTATTTGTGTTTACAGAGTGGTGAATGGGTAAAAGAGGAAAATGTTTATGTGATGAATAGATAAAAAGAATTTTAACTAGGGTTGTCAGACGTCTCAGTTTACCGGGATTGTCCCCTTTTCAGATGATAGTCCCAGTGTGCCGAATGACCACTTCGGCACACACGATTGTCCTGGTTTTTAACATTATTTGTTCAATCTTTTACTCCGCAATCAGTGATATAGGAGGCCTATTAACGTTATTTTTGTCAGATTAGTATGCATAGATACTACACATTTCAGGAAATCCCCATCTATTATATAAGTTAAATGATTGCATTCTCTTTGAATTAGTTCTTTATTGCTTCATTTTGAGAGTGTAAGTATAAATTCAAAGATATGTTTGTTTCATGGTTCTGAACTTTATTTTATATATTTAATTTAATTTAGTGTTAAATTCTAAACATGCCAAAAAACAGTGCAAGATGAGGAATGAAAAATCTTATCGCAAATATAAGTAAACTTTTTCTTGTCTTTTTATTTTATTAAATTATTAATCCTGCTGTTTTCTTTTTTGTAATCTGTAAAAGGCAATTTATTTTATATGTCGTAAATATTCTAATAAAATTATTGTGGTAAGTTACCTACCTATTTAAATGTCAAAACATATCTGAGTTGGTCAATTAGGATTTTTTTTTTCTTCTTGTTCTAAAGTCAAATTGCCAAATTCATTGTTCTCTTGGGAGGATATCTGCGGCTGAAATTTCCGAGCTGCCGTCTGCTCATTTTTGTACAACAAAGAAGAATACTTTCGGGTATTGCCTTCTTTCTATTTTACACACATAAAGGCAATGTGGCATTTTGACATATTTAACTAATTTGTACTAATATATTAAATACCTCATCATTATTATTATTATTAGGTGTTTTGTCTCACGTACAGGTGTATTCCTTTAGTCAGTGAACTTGGACCACCAATGCACCCTGTCCTCTACCTCAGCTTCCAGAATTTTCTTCTTTCCTTCAAGTCATCAAAAGTTGAATCCTCCTCTTTCCCTCAACCTTTCTTTCTATGACGTCGTGCAGAGGACAGTTCTTCCTAAGAATGTGTCCAATCCAGTTTGCTTTGCACCGAAGAATCACATCCAAAATTGTTCTCTTCTCACACCCTTTTCTTAGGACTTCTTCATTTATCACCCTGTTTGTCCATCTGATTTTCTTAAGTCTTCTCTGGCACCTCTTTTCAAAGCTCTCCAAATATTTATTTTACATCTCACTAAGAGTCTAAGTTTCTTATCCATACAGCGCGATGCTCCAAATGTAACATTTCATCAGATTATTCTTCGGTTACAAACTCAACTTTCTAGTCAGCAGTAATATGTTCTTGTTGAAAAATTCCTTGGCCACGCTGATCATCAACCTAATTTCCTTAGTGCATTAGGCATCCTTTGTTAGCAGACTTTCCAGGCACATGAACTGTTATATATTTTCCAACTCCTAATTTCCAATTTTTATTTTCTGTGGCTCTTCATTTTTTTAAATCGCCATCAATTTTGACTTCTCAATGTTAATCTCCATACCATCCATATCTTCTCCCTAACTTCACCAGCAGGTCCATCATTTCCTGAATCATTATATTATTAGTTAAATAAAATAAATGTGTTAGTAATAAAAGTTTGAAGAGTACTTGTTTTGCTAACACTAAATAGCTATGTCGACTTTTGTTTGCTTTGGTACGACCTGTATCAAACTTGATACAAACCCAGAACCTTATAACACGTTTTTACTCGTTTTGAATTTAAAAAAAAAAAAATATTTATGTATGTATGCATAATACGCTTTGTCTTACTCTTTTTGGGCGATACCATCCATCACCATCTTTTTCTTATGGATTTTCTGAGCTTATTACACTGCAATAATAATACACTCGATAGTTTAATAACTGCAGCAGCAACAGCAGCGATGTCATCACTTGCGCGATCTATTGTGCATTTGCAGCCAACTACCGCCGAAGGGAATGATTTGATCGAATATTCAGGGTAGACATTTGCGAAAAGTGTGTGAGGTCCACAGAAGGCGAATACTCGTTTTATGAAAGAATTGAGTGACAAATGTAGGAGAACATTCGGACAAATATTAGGTCGAAATATTCGTACAAACATTCGGGTGAATATTCAGTCGAAAAACACATCCGCATTCGAGAATAGTGAGAGACCGACTTTCGTGTCAAGATACCGCTCCCAAGGTGAGACCCCTAGAATGCCGAATATTCGGCACTCGGCGCTCGTGTACCTTCAATACTACCCTGACAACATTCGTTAATATTCGCGAATAGTGCGAGACCGGCTTTAGTCAGGCAACAAAGCTGTTGTGATATGCCAGGCCTCCACCGTGGTTCGTATTCCACGTTAAACTGTAGGTCCTCAATTTCATCTCACAATCACCCTACCATTACACATTAGCGTAAGTGCGTATAACCCGAACGGGTATTAAGACGCGGTGCCAATAATAATAATAACAAAGCTGGACAGACCAAAACGAAATACTGATAAAGTAAATAGAAAGTATTAGTTAATGTGGGGATAACTGTGAAAGCGGATAAGTCTTTGACTGCCTAGTGGTGCAAGAACTGGGGAGTACTGGGGTAAATCCCCCCCCCCCTAAAAATTGAGGAGGGTAAAAAGTATCGCTTTTACCCCCTCCTCCCCAAACAATATAATAAAACTTTTAGATAATGTAAAGGTCTTGTTGAATCAAGATACAAAGTTCACACTAAGGTAACATAATAAAAATAAAATGTGATTGCATGACTAAAATAAATGAGTAAATGCACAATGGGACCGTTAAATACAGGTATCCCTCGTTATAAGTGATATCACTTTGCGCGTTTTCACCATAACGTGATTAAGAAATAATAATAAAAAATACATGGTCAGCATGGTTAGTAGTCACACTGTGCGGTGATGGAGTGACCTTGTGCAAACACATTCCAGTTAGGACAATGATCTTTACTGTACAGTTTGGTGTTAAGGGGTGGTGGTATTGACAACATTGGATATGCATGGACAGAAGTTAAACAGTCCTGCATGAAGGAAGTTTGGAAAAATATTTGGCCTCAAGTTTCTGATTATAATGATTTTGATCTTGAATACGAGCTTTCCAATTCAAGACATGACATTGTTAATATAGCAATATGTTGGATTTGAGGACGCAGACCAGGCAAATGTAGGATGAATTGCTCCAATTCCACTCAATAGAACTCGCCATTGGGGATCTAGAAGTGGAGAACGGCATACAGGACGAAGAGCCCTATGTTGTTGAGCTTATCAAACAATTTCAACTAAACAAATTGCTGAATTGTTTAAGCACATTGACAGTGCAATTAGCATCATTGAAGAGAATGACCCTAACATAGGTAGAAGAGCCATAGTTGCCAGAGAGATTGAGTTATTTGGCTTGCTACAAAGTACTATATAGAGAAAGGAAGAATGCTGCCCGTCAGCTGAGTCTTGACCACTTTATCAAAAAAGTTGAAAATCTTCGGTCTAACGACCTAGGGCATTCACGACAGCAAGAGCTGTCAGGCAAGAGTCTTCAATAGAGCAAGAGCTTACCGTAGCAGGACTTTCAATAGACCAAGCGCCTACTGTCCAAGGGCTGTCAAGAGAGCAAGAGAGGTATAATCCAGATTTCCCAGATCCAGTTAATTTTTCTTGCGAATGAAGATTAACAGTAAGTGTACCTGTAGCGTTGTATTAATTAGATAAATTTATTAAAAATTGCATTTATTTACAAATTTCAGGCGATTAAATATTGACAAAAAGTGTAGGCTACCTATAGTATTGTACTTGTTAGATAAATTAATAAAAATTGCATTCATTTACAAGTTTAAGTTTTTGATTTACTTTTATTTTTTGGAGTAATCCCTATCTCACCCATGTTAAAATCGATTCCCTTTATGCGTTTTCGTGTTACGCGATTATTTATCAGAACCAATCACTCGCGTAGTGCGAGGGACAGCTGTATTACATTTACCTGGCCTTTTATAAATCTCACAAATGTTATCCCCTATAAAGGGACACACGACAGTTTGATAACAGCCTACTTGAAGGTATGTGCATGCTATACAAACCGTTAAGTGTGAATGCTTTTAGTTTTACTAGTTGATTGTACACTGTAATCTAGTGTTAATTAGTTATATATGTTATATGTTGAATTAATATACTTATTCAGAATGCTTGGTTCTGTCATTCAAGCTAACAGTATGAATTTCAATAAACTAACAAATTCATAATAACCTACTTTGGGATTTCTTAACTAAGAATGTTACTGTTATATTATTTATTTAAATTTAAAACTTATATAATAACTTACCATATGTAGATATTTGGTTGAACATATATTAATTTAATCCAAAGGTTACAACGCTATAAATATTAAGGTCTGATTTCCTTGGCCGCCTAAAATTAAGTCGTTAATGCTATAATATAGTATTTTGTCATACCAAAATTCGTATTCTACCTCCCGGGAGTTTTTATATTATATTTGATTGGTTCGCTATTTTACCGCGCCTCATGACGGAGAAATGCTATTGGCCATAAAGCCCAATGGAATTAATTGGATTTATTTCCCATTGGTCTCCCCATAAAGCACGGTAGGTAACTACTTGATACATAGATGGTTTTTAATTTTTTAGTTTCAAAATTATATTATTGATTAAATCATTTATAAATAGTCAAAAAACAAAGAATAATTTTTCACTAAAACAAACAATTGCATACAGTTATAGTTCAATAAAAATCTGTTAGATGTCAGAAGAAAACATAGCTTACAAGTACAAGTACTGAAGGTGAACAATAGATGGCGACTGTGTGCATAATCGCCATTTTTGTTACTTTATCAGCTTGTAATATTGCAGAGTTTTAGAAAGAATAAAGCAAAGTAAATCTTGTTAATTTATGTTATTAGGGTTAGACAGGTGTGCACCACTCGTTATATTCAACATTGAATGTGTTAAGAAACTTTCTTGAGACCTTGGAAACGGGTAAGGATGAGTTTCAAATTTTTCAGTTTCATCCATCGATCTGAAGAAAGAAAGGATCCCATTTAGGTGATTCTATAAACTGATGCGTCTGTCTTGACCATGCCGGTAGGTTGAGTATTCCCAAAGATTTTTATATAAATAACTCAGTTTTTGAAATCTTTTATTTTGGGTATCATGAGACTAAGAAAGGGAGACTTTACAATACAATTTCAAAAATCATCAAAAATTCTAATTTTAAGAAAATTAGTTTGGGGTTAGGTTATGTTAAGCTGTTTCCTTTCAACATATATTGGATTGATTTTATTGGCTGTGATATATTTAACTAAATCTTTTGCATGACAGTTCACCATAAAATGCATAGGAAATTCCACATTTAAGGTACCAACATTGAGTGACATATTGTCTGTCCCTTTAAAAATTCTCCAAGGTTAGGTTTGTATCGTCATGCTTTTGAAATATTTTTTACTAATATTACTTAAAGGTTAAAAAAACTCCTAATACTTGTTTGTGTTAGCAAGCTATTATAGCAAATGTTAAGGTCATCTAGTTGTGGTAAAGGATTATTTTCAGTCACATTAAGCTGTTTATGTTCATAAACAGGAAAAAATACTCATTTATACTCGATGTGTTCAACTTGAAATAGCCTAAGGATATTCGATCCACCCAAACTTTCTGATTAAAAAGATAACTTTTTAAACAAAAGGTCCTGCAGTAATAAGGGTTGAATCTCATTTGTGTTGATAGGTTGTCAGGATGTTAGGTCAAGAACGATTATGCTTTCTTTAAATAAAAAAAACCCTACCAAACATTGTTAGATTATAATTAATAAACTTAATTTAATTTGGTTACAAAAAAAGTAATTTGTCTACAGAACCTATATATACTAATAGTATTTAAATTAATTATTTAAAAAGTATTTTCTTAATTCACTTATTTCACAGGGTAGGCCTGTCGCAAAATGTCAAAGTCTACAGCAACCACGCCTTGAACATCTTGCTTTTTTCCATGCCAAACTCATATCTTGCAAATGTAATATTATTTATTTCCTTTATTCAACACAAATTGTAAATATTTTAGTGAATTAAAATTAATCCAACTTTTACACACAGCTTTATTTAACCCTCATATATATAAATTCAGTTAGTAACTAGGGCCTACACAGCAAAATATGTACCTTGAAACGATATCTACAAAATAATTGTCAGTTTGAAAAATCCTAATACACTTAAACATCTTTTAGGCCTATATTTAATCATAATAATTAGATAAAAATATATATTATAATAAGTACATGTTCGGGCTATACACCATTTGTTTATTATTTAAAAAAGCTATATAATTCCTTTTACTTATTCAAATCATGGTCTTCATAATTGCTTTTTTCTTCAGATTTTTACGAATCTTGAATCTTTCAAATACCATCAAATCCATGATTTGAGTGTCATAGCTCTAATTATGATAGACATGTTTAATATATTATTTGACCAACCAATACACACATTTTAATGGTTGACATTCTTTGGAGTCTTATGTAATTATAAATGTATATAAATATAAAATATAGTTTCTCAAAAGAAAACTTTACAAACATTCTCTACCTGGATTGTTTTGTATCCCTAGCTATTGAGTGACAAATTAAGAGCTGGATCACCTTTCAGAAGGTGCGAGCTAGAACACCTTTACTTAAGATTTACGGGTGCACACCAACTAAAGTTGTCAATAGTCTAATTAGTCCTACCAATATTTTATCACTCAAAATGGTGACCATGCAGACAAAATGTTTAGCTTATCTAGGGTGATTTATTGACAACACAGATGTGGGTGACTCAAATCCCAGCCAAGTTTGTATTAAATATTTTACCACTCTTCCTCCTTGCAAATGCTGGTTCACTTTCTCTAAATTCTACATTCTTTTGTCCCAGCCTATTAATGTAATTGCACATAGGTGCATTGATAGTAAGACCTAATGCGAAAACCTGATACTTTTGATACAATACTCACACTGAAACTATTATTTATTACATGAAACTTAACTGCGAACACCAACATATTGGTACTAAATTTTAATTTTAGTATATTGTGTTTAATCAATAACTACATACAGTTATTCTAAGTCTATTAATTGGAATATATCTCTAGTAGCAGGGTTTCTACCATTCAGGAATTTGAAGTGATCGGGGAAAATACGGGAATAAGTCAGGAATTTGGTAAATTACAACAAAATTCCGGGAAAATGTTGTTTTACTCAAAATATGAAATATAATAATCATTAAATCTGTAAAGAATAATGTTATTCAAACTGTAATTTTGGTTTGTTTGTAGCTGTGTAATATATTTTATAACTCCTAGTAAACAATGTTAATACAAATTTCAAAAAAATGTGTATTTAAATTTTAAAACTTTTTTAATAAAAATGATTAGTAGAAAGGGGGGGGGGAGTTAGAAGGATGTGACATACTTTTTAGTCGGGAATTTCAGGAAATGATCAAGGAAAATCAGGGGAAAAGTTGGGAATTTCATTGGTCAAGTTGAGTAGACACCATGAGTAGTGTATTGGTATGCCAAAAGTCCCGGGTTTGATTCCCATGCCCAGGCATCATTTTCTGTTTTAGGTTATAAAGTGTTTGCTAGGGATGTTCGAGACTCGGAAATATCTTGCTTTGAGATGGAAAAAAAATCTCGAAAGTTAAAATGAATTTCAAAAATTTAAGAAATGAAAAAAATGAAAAATCAAATAACTTCCTTAAGAAATATACACACTAAATCGAGAACTTATTAGTTCTAATAATATGATAAAGACTCAAAATTAGGCCACACCTTTTCTCCAAAAACAGCCTTTCTTAAGGAAATGTTTTGGTTAGTATACTGTATTGTTTTTCGATAACAAACTTGGACATTATAAACTGTTACACTCAGGGCTTTGAATTCAAGAGTCATTAAAACTGTACTAACACCGACTTCAAATAAAAACTTATAATACCGTATTATAACAATATTTTAGACTTTTTTTTTGACTGAAATTTATAATTTGACTTGAAAAATTTAATCAAATATAAATATACAATACCAAAGAAGCTCCCATTGAAGTAATCTGTATTGGAACATTTTACTGTCTGTCAATTTATTATCACTAATTAATATACCAGTAACCCGCCTCGGTGGCGTATTTGGCTAACGCGCTAGTCGTGTTGAGCTCGACCACCGAGGACGGGGAGATCGAGGTTCGAATCTTGGTCGGGTGAACTGGGGGTGGTTTTTCCTAAATGGTTTTCCACTCTCCCTCTACGCAAATGCGGGTTCACTTCCTCTAATTCGACCTTCTCAATTTCCAATGAATTAGCGTAATTAGTAGCCTACTTAGAGTGTATAACCTGGACGGGTAGTAAGACACGGTGCTAAATAATAATAATATACCAGTACATTAGTCATTTATTTAGGAGTCGAAATTAGAGTTGGACAGTAAAAAAAAAAGTCTGAGTCAAAGGCTTGGTGTACTCACATCCCTGGTGACACTACAAAATTATAAATGGTACTGGTACACATTGCAATTATCACTATTTTATAAATTGCATTTTAAATTTGTACATGTTATATCTTAGGTGTTCGAATGAATTCTTAAGTTAATCGATTGTAGGCACCAGCTTAAATGTCAAAAGGAACCTTAGCACTATTATTAAGTATATAGTTTAACAAACATAATTTGCATTTTTATATTTTCAAAGGAATATTTCTCATCTCATTCTTGCGTCTCTAGATTTTTTCATGTAGTCTTATCTTGATATTGTCTTGAATTGAAAAAAAGTTGTTCTCGCACATCCCTAGTACTTACATACGTGTAAGTAGGCCTAGGTCCATATTGTTTTCAAAAAAAGCTTCCATTTCGAAGAGAGCTAGATGTAGATTCAAAACATTTTACTTGTACAAAAGGATGACCTGGTGGTCTAGGAGTAAGGTGCCAGACTTATGTGCTGGGGGTCCGGGGTTCAACCCTCGGTCCCGGCACAGATTTATCTAATTGCCAAACCCTTCCTTCACCTCTGACAAGATGTGTATTAATCACAGCTTGTGAGTGTGTGGAATGCCAGGCCTCCACCGTGGTTCGGATCTCACGTTAAACTGTAGGTCCTCCATTTCATCTCACAATCACCCTACACATTACACATTAGCGTAAGTGCGTATAACCCGAACGGGTAGTAAGTTAATAATAATGATAATAATACTTGGACAAAAGTAAATTTTTTATTTATTAAAGTTGTTTTGGTGTATATTGGCTTACCTACTAAACTAAATAATCAATAGGCCCATATTAGGTCACCATATTTGATCTAATAGTAGCGGAGGACGGGAGAGCAGAGGAGGACTATAATTATTGTAGCTTGTGAAGTGGTTAGGGTTTTAGCCTCTTAGCTCTCAACCATTTTCTGTGTATATCTTTATTTTCCCCTGTTTATTTGTCTAATTTAATACTATTCTCTAACTTACAGTCATTTATTCATGTAGAGACTTACAAGTGCCCATCAGTTATAATATCCAAGGACCTTTAACTAGTTTTATAATAAAATTGAGGGGGTGATTCGTGATTGTAAGTGTTGCAATGGAATTTACACTGAAAAATAAACCATAAGTCTCATAACAACATTTTGCCGAAACCACTCCGTTAAAAATATATGGCCACATTGCGGGTTACCATTGCTTATGCGTAATTCTGCATGTCAGAGACATAGAACATCACATTCAGTTACTAGCTGTGATTGAAAGTGGCCAGCAAGATGGGGGACCAATACACAAATGAGGAACTGAAATTCAATTGCCCATATGTATGCTGCTCGTTTTTCTGTCTGATGACACCCAACTCCAAGGTCATTTGTGATACTGAATCATTGCTTGAGGGAAACCGGTCGATTTTCATCTTTGGTGGTCAATGTTGGTAGGCCACAACGTCGCAAGACCGTCGCTGTGAAAGAGGTAATTCTGCATTTTGTGGAACGCTCACCATATACAAGTAGCTTACATGGCGATTAACCACACACCATCACCTATTACACACGTCTTTGTATGGTGAGCCGTACGTGACCAATTCAACCAGCATATTTAGGCTGACACAAACCCAAACAATGCCGTGAGTTCCATTCGCAATATCATTTCTCCATCAACATTTGGGCAAGAGTCTTAGATGATATTCTACTTGGATCATATGAAATGCTCGCAAGACTGACTATGAGGTAAAAACTACTCATACTTTCTGCTGACCGCTCTCCCCCCCACTACTAGAGAACATGCCACTGGCAATGCAGCTGAACATGCAGGGTGTCTACCGTCCGGGAAAACTGGAACTAGCCAGGAATTTGAAGTGGTCGGGGAAAAACTGGAATAAGTCGCGAATTTAGTAATTTCAACAAATATCTGGGAAAATGTTGTTTTAATCAAAGTATGAAATATAATAATTAAATCAGTAAATTACAATATGATTCAAACTTTTTTTTTGTAGCTGTGTAATATATTTTATAATTCCTAATAGACTATGTTAATACAAATAAAAAAAAGTTTATTTGAATATTAAAACTTTACAGAAAATATTAATTTAAAAAAGGAGGGTAGAAGGGTGTTACTGTTGAGCCGGGAATTTTAAGAAATGATCAGGGAAAAAGTCGGGAACTTCATTGGTCAAGTTGAGTAGACACCATGAACATGTGGCTGCTTCAGGATGGAGCCCCTGCACATTATGACCGTGTAACTAGATGCCATTTGGACGAATACTATCCCAGGCGATGGATTGAGTGCAATGAGCTTCTTGTGTGGCCAGCGTGATCTCTCGATCTCCCACCTTACAACTTTAGTTGTAGGGCCACATGAGGAGAATTGTATACTCTTGATGGCACAACACGAGAAAACATCTGTGGAATGCAACTGTGGCTGTTTGAAATACGATCCGGGATATGCCACACATCTTAAAAAACACACAACAGTCTTGGTGAAGGAGGGCTGAACTGTGTTGTGAATGCAATGGTGGACACTTTGAACATCACTTACGAACGTGAATTGTTTCACTACACAAATCAGTAAAAGAAAACTCTACGGCATAATGGTAGTTTCTGTCTGACATGTCCTTGTCAGTCTCTCAATAAAGAAGCAATCTTGGCAATTTCGCCGGTTAAAAATAAAAGGGTTCTATCTGCATTTTATAATATTTTACAGGTGAATGTTTTAAAGTTCATGTTAAAAAATAAAGTAGTAGTATTTTTTTGAAATTCAATTTGACAATGTGTATGAACTATACAAAAGTTCTCCTTTATTAAAATATGATTTTGGTTACATTTTTAAGCATAGAAGGTGTGTAAATTAATTATGCATGATTTAAGTTAGAATCTTTTTCTAAAATATTAACTTATTTAGTTACATGCACTACTTGTCAGATATAACCTTTTTACTCTAGCTTTGAGCAATAAGATTACAATGAAGTGCAGTTCAACATAGCATTATTAAAATAAATAATTTAAGTTTAAAGTAACTATAATTGTTTATATTTATAGCTTCGTTTTGCTTCTTTTCCCCCTCTTCTATTCTTGTAAATATTATCGAGACACAGACAAAAATGTTCGTTTATGACATTCTATTTATTCAAATTAAAAATAGTGATAAAATAGTCCCTGTCAACCAATTATGTTATGAAACTTTGTTTCTCTTTCAGTGTAGATTCCACTGCACCACTTTATTGTATTATATAGTATTGCTATTTAACCAGTTAGGCCTATTGTGTTCTTAATAGCCTTTAGGATGTTTTATCCATTTGTCTATTATAAGCCTAATTTAATCCTTATTTATCCTTACAAAATTTTGTTTTCGCAATAATGTTTGATAATAAGAAAGTGTGGGGTTCTATGGTAATTTTAAGTAGCCCAAGCCATGATCAAAGTTGTAAGCAATATATCTTCTAAATTTCAATTCATTAAGAGATACATTTTTAGGCTATTAACTTTTCATTCAAGTCATTTTCATTCTAATGAAGCCTTTGTTGAAATTATACTTCCATTCGCGGTTCATACTATTTTATTTTAATAATTTTGTCTCTACCCGGAAACTGGGTTATATTTCAATTTGCACCTGTGGTTTCACAGAGTAATGGGGAGGTTTGGTGCGGGACATACAACCAATCAGTGCTTAGCATTTGCCTTGATTGTGAACCGGAGGGATGAAACTTGGTCACGTGAGTTGACCGCACACACATCTCTCGTGATACTGGTACCTACGGGATATACAACATTCTTATAAGTTTGATATACCAGCATTTTGGTACAATGAAGAGCTTACGGGGGAAAAATGGGCCACTGTGGTGGCCTTTATAACAATTTACATTAACATCACCATAGTTATATTTAGTGTTTATTAAGCTTGCTGCACACTGGTTCGGATCGGAACGTATTCAAAGTTTTTGACTACCTGCATTTTAATGGAGGCCCGCACACTGGCTCTTATCGGAAACATCAACATCTGAATGGAACAAATTGGTTTGCCAGGAGGGAATATTTTGACGAGTCCTGATGGATTTCGAAGCTATGCTCATGCGTCCTCAGTATTGGACTATTGCATCATCTACACTCACGCTCAGTTTACACTTGTTGATGTTAGTTTCCTGTTCTTTGACAATTTTTGCTTATTTAATAAATGTCTTTGGATGAACAAATAATTAACTTATAATGTATGACATTGCTAATAAACATTGTTTCTAACTTGGGAAGAAATCTCATAAATTTTATGTTGCAGTTACTGTATGCTGTGCATTTAAAGTATTTTTAAAGCCACTTCTTCCTCTTGATTGACATCGGCAGCAATGCACACAACAATCACCATTACCTGCTCTTCACAGCTGTTATCACCCTCTATCACCAAATCACTAAAATTGATTTGTAGTTTTTGTTGCGTCTTCCGACTGACATAAACTGAATTCCGAACCATTGTGTGGGCAAAACTTGTTTCTGTTCGATTTCTGATTCTTCTTATTTCGACCGTTCTGATCTGTTCCGATCTAAGTTGGTGTGTGGCAATCTTGGTGATTCACAACGGGTCTACCTGTTATACCGAGCACGCCAAAAGGAAGAGTGTCATGGACGTAGTGTACACTATATAAAGTCATGGTCATAGTCTTCACGGTTAACACATCATCCCTCAAGTATTTTCTGATGCTATAACAATTTTAATATTTAAATTATAACTCAAATGTTTCTTAAAATGTAATTTCAGACACTATAATAACTATTTAAACTTTTAAAATATAGCGTAAGTCAGCAACCTTATCGTTTTTCTTGGTACTTAATTACCCAGTCCCCCCCCACCACCACCACGAGATCACAACTGCTCTACCGAGAATACTGGCTGGTGTGGACCAAACGACTAGTCTAACTTGATGTAAAGAAAAGGGTAATAGATGAGAGAGAAAACGACTAGGTGCAAGCTGGGGTAAAAAAAGAAAATTGTTAATAATAGCCGGGGCCTTATTAACCCTTTTAGTGCTACAAGCCGATATGATCGGCTCAGCCTACTATCGCTAAAAGTGCCAGAGCCGTTAAGGCCGGCACTCTAGATTTGCGCTAGCTCTCGCTTTACCTGATAGATAGTGTAATGTCACATATCACTTATTTTGTATAAGGCTGGCAACAAAAATCAACCAAAAATAGTTATTGGAACTGGGAGCTTAGTACATTTACAATGATGGACGGTCATGTAGGCCTACTCAATGTGCTAAGTGCAACACCGTCTTATATACGAGCTGCATAGTAAAACATAAGTGACTAACATTCATACTGATGTAAATAGTTTTGTAAACAGTTTTCAAATGTATGAGTTAAATTGTTCTGAGTTTAGAAAAATATACTACTTAGATTTTTATATTATGTCATGTGGACGAAAAGACTTCTTTACCAATGTAAGTAAATAGGCGTAATAAATTTATAAATTTATATAATATTTTTAAAAAAAATATGAAATTATTCATTATAAAAGGTTTTTTGAAAAACACATTCATTATGTGTAGACCTAGACCTAAATATTTATTCATGAGGTAAGCAATATAAAAAATCTTGCTGTAAGTTAAGCAATAACAAACAGCCCAAAAATATCTAATATAGGTTATTAAGTTAAAATTCTTGTAATTCCTATTTAGAATCATAAACATTCAAAACTTTATTTTCTTGTATAAAACTAAATGCACTAAAAATAATAGTGGAAGGTAAATATGATACATGTTTTTAATGTGTGATGGAGCGAGCCAAGGGTTGGAAAGAGAGTTTGAGGGTGTGAAAGCTAGGAGAGAAAAAGATTAGGAATGTGAGCAGCGGGTGGGTTGGTAAACAATAATTGTGAATTTGAGGGCCACATTAGTCCATTTTTCTTATTAAAGAGGAAAACTTACAAAAATGACTTACAAAATTGAATGTTTGTAGAGTTTGATTTTCAAATTTACACCCATATTTATTCGAAAGTACAGTGAAAACTACTCAATGAGTCTAATGGTTTTGTAGTGAAGCTCTAAATGGTATATGTAACTAAAGCTGCAATTTGACTGGGCCCCACCACAGCACTACCCACCGCGCAGTAAAATACCATATTGTGAGTAATATTCCTCTTCATTAGAACTCAGCCTTTACCTTTCCTGAAACCTGCGAAAATAAAAATAGAGCAATCTTTGCCCACCTCTTTGCCTATTAAAAAGTGTTGAATCTCTCGGGAATATTGTAAATTATTGTCTTGGTGCGCCCGAAAGCCTCATTGGTAAAGGTGTGCTAATTTACGCCTTCTAAAGGGAGCCACTAGTCTATGGCTCTTGACTAGCCCATTAATTGGTGGGGTTAGCGCGAAGTTTGTGTTGGTTCGCTCTTTGGGTCAGGGATGTGCCCTGTAGCAGCTGTATTGACTGAGGCTCGTCTGATTGTGTTGGTACGTTCATAGTGGGCTATGCCTTTATGGGTTAAGCCAATCAAATCCATATTGGTAAACCTTGGTCAATGTGAGCTTCGGGCACGTGTGGGGAGAGTTGAGGTGAGAGCCCCTAGTCGGCCGTACATTAAGGTTGGTAGTGCATATCGAGCTTTGAGGATACAGAAATGACTGAAAACATCTGAACAGCAAAAAAAAAAGTTTCATGTAAAGCACTTTAAAAATCAACTCTAACTTTAAAAAAACAGTGGTCATTTGCCGCTTAGTTGCAGCATTTTCTCTTTTTGGTGGTGAACAATTTACCACTCGTTCTTGTGAGAGTTTGTCACGATTTGAGTATGTACTGGTAGTGGCAACCTTCTGCCAGGTGGAGGTTTATTTTCAATGCTCTCTCTCTTCCTCAGGACTATATATTATGCCCTTAACTCAGGATCACAATCAGCAATGCTCATTTTAGAGTGTTGCATACAATTTCCGGTATTACTGTATTTACATCAGGTTTTATCATTATTATTATTAGCACCACGTCTTACTACCTGTTTGGGCTGTACACACTTATGCTAATGTGTAATGGTAGGGTGATTGTGAGATAAAATGGAGGAGCTATATTTTAAAGTGGAATCTGAACCAGGATGGAGGCCTGGCATTTCACACATTCACAAGTTGTGAATAATACATGTCTTGTCAGAGGTGAAGGAAGAGTTTAGCAATCAGATAAATCTGTGCCGGGCCCAAGGATTGAGCCTCGGACCCCATGATTGTTTTTTTTTATCTTGAAGTAGGTTTTTGTAAACTTTTTTTTTTATAAATTACCTAAAACCTAGGCTCTCTGGTTTATTTGCTAAAATAGGCTGTAAAAAGCTTCCTGGCAGGATGTAGATTAAAAAAGTCCACGGTAGCATATATCTATCGAAAATAGGAAATGAAAAAGATAATTTTAAAAAGTAAGTCAATGTTTTCAAGGCACAAATAGTATAATGACTGTGTTAACTTGCCAAAGGAAGGGAAGTGTTATCAGCAGGTAAATAAAAGGCCTTGCCGGGTGAACTGCTCATTTTATTCCCTATCTTTTTATTTAGTACATAGGTGTTTAAGTGTAATAGTGCTTAGACTGCTAAGTGCGTCTATTTAAGATGCAACCCGTGTTAAATAGCCTTGAAATCTCCAAGTCGGTAACATCTTAATGGATATTTAAGCGTTAAAGTCCACCTTATCTTTTTAAATAAAAGCAATTCCTATGCACACTGCTACATTGAAATTAATTTAACATATTGATTTTGCGTTAACTTAACGTAAGCATTGTTTAGGAGAGAACTGTTATATTAGGTAAAGTGTCTCATGTGTTTCTGCCATCCAATTACATTGCAAGCTATGTCAACACAGTTATTTACTATGTACCTCAATTTTTAATGGTATTCAGATGCTTTTTATAGCTTCCTGAGATATAGATCCCTAACATCAAGCTGTGGCCCCTTAATACACTTTATTTTATAGTCATATAAGATTTCATTTCAGGCTTCAAGCCTAGTCAGTTTTAATAACTTGAGTGATTTGGTGGCCACATGATCTAAGTCTTCACTCTCACAATATACTAGATTGCCGCTCACAGGGTGATTGGAGTTCGATCCCGGTAGGGTGTATTGAGGGTGTGTTTTCCTAAATGGTTTTCCACTCTCCTCAATGAAAATGCAGGTATACTTCCTCTAAATGCAACTGCCTTCATCCCTAGCACATTAGACTAATTAGTACATAAGTGTAAAATCCGAATAGATAGTAAGACACAATGCTAATTTTTTTCCTCTCGACAGTTTAATTAAATTGACAAAGTTATGTAACGTGAATGTTAAGTGAACAATTTAGTTACTTATTTTGTATTAATTATGAATAATTTTGAAACCTGGTTAAGTGTAACACCTTATCTTTGCCAAAATAAATAATTACATTCAGATAAAATAAAATTTGGTTCATTGATAATGATCCCTGCATTAGCTTTGTCAAGGTATTTATGACATTGTATCTAGCACCTCACTGACCACAATGTGTCCTGACTATTGTTATGGTTGTGTATCCAGGCGTTGTAAGAACAGCCGACAACTTGCGGAACTTGATGACTGTTTTGACAGTGCTCTACTGTCAACCGCTAGTGTGTTTCACCTCACCGGCGTGAACACCAGCACAATCATGTCAACAGTCAATTTGTCCATGTGAACTAAGGTATTAGTTAACTAGTTAAAGTTTGCTAAGTAATGTGGAAGTTTCACAATATTAGTGAAGGCAGTAAACCGCGAAACTTGGCCACAAAAGTGTTGCGAATTCTGATTTGATCTCACCGTAGCACACTGAAGGTGGTTATTCTTGAGTACACTTGTGTAATTCGAATTTGGTTTATGTAAGTAATAGTTGGGTTTCCTCTAATCTGAATTCTCATATTTCCTATGGATTCTGAATATTGAATAAAAATCTAAAATCAGATCATAAAAAGAAAAGTAATTTACCACCTTGGTGTGATTTTTTTGCTCCTTTATTATGATTTTGTTTGCATTACTTAACGTTTTTGGGTATAATGTAAACTCACACCCAGTTGATTGTTAAAATCAATAGTGCGGGGTCTAGTGGTTAAGTTTGTCTGATAATTTTGTGGAGATAAATTACTAATAAACATTGCAATAACTACTAAATAAATCAGATTTATAGTTATACAACAATATTTTATTAAAACTTCAATTTCAGATTATTTAGAATCCCCTTAGTATTCATACAGGTTCAAAGGTGTCGAGAAATTTAAAGATTCATCCTTATTCATTAAAGACATTTCACTTGAATTCTACTTTAGTGACTGAAATGTAAATTCCTTAAAATATATTCTTGATCAGAAAAAACTCAAATCTGTCACTACACTATGTTTCTTAAAAATTCTATATTTTATGTACCTGCAATTTTCCCTTTGACATGTTTTAAAATTACTACTTTCGCAATAGACTAGATTGCCAAAGACGAGAAGATAAAGGTTCGATCCCGGTCGATTATACCAAGAGTGATTTTTCCTAAATGGTTTTCTAATATATCTCCATACAAATGCGGCTACACTTCCTCTAAATTAAACCCTTTGAATTCCTATAATATTAGTATAATTAGTACATGGCCATACAACCCGGACAGGCAGTAAGGCGCGATGCTAAAAAAAAAGATTATTTTATCATCTGATGGTTCAAGGGCATGAAATAGCTGTTTGGAAAGTAGGTAGATTGTTGAAGTTTTTTAAATGCTGTAGTACATACGGGTGTGCAGAAGTTACTTTTTTAAATGTGAAGCAGTCAAAGATAATGTTTTTGTTGCTGTCACAAAGCACTACTTTAAATTTTTAAATCATCCAATAAGTGTGTCTATGTATATAAAAAGCAGCAAAGCACACTATAGTCTTTAATACTGACATTTCTGAATCTATGCTTACATTATAGATGTGATTTAATCACTAATCTGTGGGTGTTAAAACCGTGTATAGTTGCTTTAAATACTATCATATGTTAAAATATGTCATATTTTGTAAGATATTAAATATTCTTTAGTAAAAAATGGAAGTTTTCTTGTTTCTTTGAAATGTTTCAAGGATGCAAGGTTTATTGTTGGTATCGAACCAGAGGAGATTAGACCTTTGACATCGACATTTAGAAGCTTCGACACTCCTAGTATCACAAAACTTAAAAATGCCTGTCATATAATAATAAATGATGATGATAATAATAAAGAATCATTGTGAAGTATTTTAGACCACTATTCCTGTTATATATGGTAATGTTTTTTTTAACAGTTGGCTATACCTTAGAGGTGGAGAAGAAAAGGGATTTTCCCTCTCACCCCCTCGCTGCGAGCTCAGACTAATTCACTGCTACGCCGTTGGTATACCATGGCATGAATTACAACAACTCCCAAGGACGGTACCCGGCCGCCGTGTCGCCAGGTCACTATGGCTCCCTTTCACCTGGTCAGTCCAACATTAAACGTCCTTTAGCCATCGTATGTATCGAGCTTGAATTTTTCATTGGGGAAATGAGGGTTTACCCCTTTACAGTGATGAATTAAAATCCGGGGACTGGATGTTGTGCCTTTCCTAGCCTCAAGTTGGATTAAAAGGCATATGAAGCTACGACAGTCCTAACCAGACGGTAGTGGAAAATATATGGCTTGAATAAAGAACTTACCTGGACCGCAGGCTGGAAACAGTAATGGATGTATAATGTATTGACTTTGAACGTGGAATTTT
Organism: Timema poppense; assembly: GCA_902141375.1. Taxonomy (NCBI): domain Eukaryota; kingdom Metazoa; phylum Arthropoda; class Insecta; order Phasmatodea; family Timematidae; genus Timema; species Timema poppense. The sequence goes on from CABFOV010002450.1 coordinate 72,011, forward strand.
TTTAACACCACATTTTAATAATTATTCTAATGTGTTGGGGAGGAGGAAGGTTTAATTTAGAGGAAGTTTACTCACATTTTTGTGGAGGGAGAGTGGAAAACCACCCTCAGTACACCCAACCGGAATGGAACCCTGATCTCCCCATCATTGGCTGTCTAGTTTAGTGCGAGAGTAACGCTTTAGACCATACAGCCAATGAATTAGGTGTGGATAATATTATTGAGGCGTTGGGCCTCCAGAGTTTTCTCAGCAACCCATAACAAAGGAATCCCTTTGTAATAGACCAGATTAAGTGTGAAGGTAAGTTGGGGTTTGAATCTCGCTTGGGTGCCACTAGTGCCACTAACTGAAATCTGTAGTCCAACTAAGCTGTATAATATAAACTTATATCTTCAGTGCCAATGATAAAATAACTTTAATAAATCGCGTGCAACATTAAAGGTCTTATTTATTAAATTAACATATCTGATAATAATTTCATATCATAATAATTGGTGCTCGATCACAGGGCTATAAATAACAATTATCTAACAATACAAATCCAGTACACAATTATATCATAAAAATTCCTTACCGTTTTAATTAGTGCTCGATCAAAGGGTAATTATCTGCTAACTAAACAGTATCACTTCAATTGGCACCCATTGCCGATCCGTAACGTTTTAAATAAAGAAAACCCTTATGTTAGTAGTAGGCTGCTAAATTTCAATGCACAAGTGCGGTGAGCTTTATATTTATAACTCGTAAGATTAAAGTTGGCTAAAATATAATTTAGAGTGCCATAACTTAAGATGCTACATCGTGTTATTTCATTAAAATTAGAATTCTAAAACATCCTTTATTTTTAACTCAATACGCTATCACTTTATTTAATTTGAAACTGCTGTTATTTTGTGCCTCTAATGATAGTTAAAAGTAGCTCTCTTAAATAACCTAAGTATAGCCCAATCTTCTTACAAATAACCATCTTTAAAGCCCTTTTATCTACCGGAATCCTACTATAAAGTATCTTTAACTATATAGTAAGATTATGGTAGGTCTTTTGAAAAAGAATTGTGCTGTACTTTCTCCCCAGTTGATGGTTGATTGTAATATTGATGGTATTTCAGGGCAACATGGGAGCTACCCTGGCCCTCAGCCTTGGAGCCAGCAGCAGACAGCTGAATACAGTCCTGTGTCAGGGGGTCCTGGTCCGGTACTGAGCGGCTCCCCCTCTGGTACCCCATCCCCTGCGCATACTCCTCCTGCCACCATGTCAGGGGGGCAGTTCCACCCCGGTCGTCAGGGACCCCCTTCCTGGGGACAGCAGGGTGAGTTAATCAACACACAAGCACTGGGCCCTCCTGCGGCCAAAATCTCTTTAAGTGTCTGTCTTGAGCGCTGACCTTTCATTTTCCAAACATCTTCTGTGGTGCTTGTGTTTGAATCCTGGTTGAAGACTTACAAAGTGAGGAATTATCAGGGAGGATACAAGTGATTGTGATCCTCGAGTGTGTTGATTTGATTTTAGTCTATTATACTAATTGTGACAAATCACAAAGTTGACAATATTTGATTAGCAAAGAAAAAAAACACCTTATTAATGTTGATATATTTAAAGAAGGTTCAGGTAAGGTGGATAGAAACATACAAAAGGAGACACACACAATATAGATTTTACAATGTAAAGAACACAGCTAACATTTTTTACATTGTTGCCATTGGACAAAAAGGGGTGATCAATCGCCTGCCTCCCTGAAGAAAACTATTGCTACCACCCAATCCCCCTACATAGGTTTAAGTACATTTTCTTAAATCCTCATTCTTTATGTATACAGTGGTAAAGCATATTGATAATTGTTGGGCAAGCTAAGTCATTAATACTCGCGTCGAAAATGTTTTTTTATGAAGTTATAATATAATGCAATATTGGTAGACTGCTGCTGCTGCTGCTGCTGCTGCTGCTGCTGCTGCTACTACTACTACTACTACTACTACTACTACTACTACTACTACTACTACTACTACTACTACTACTACTACCACTACTACCACCACTACTACTACCACCACCACCACCATTTCTAATATGACCAGTATATAGTCTCTAAAAGAAAGTTGTAATTTAATAGTCATAATTGCAAACAAAATAATTTTTAAAAAAATTTTGAAAATATTTATTTATGTTTTGAAAGCTAAGTATCACAATAAAATAACAGTATCCAACAGACAGCAACCTAAAATCTCTAAAAACATGTGTGAAAAAGTAATACTAGATACAAGAGGTTTGACTTTCATTCTTTCAGCCATTTTGACTTTAAGTAAAAAAAAAAAATATTTCAGTCAAGGTCCATTTATTTTTCATTAACACTTTTGAAGCTAAGCAGTTAGGAGCACCATCTATTGTGGTGATAATGAACTATTTTGTTATAACTACATTTGTTAAGTATTTTTAAGGGTGCGATTATAGACCAGTCTGAGGTTTTATAAAGGCTGTTTTTGAGTAAAATGGGTGGCGTATTTTTGGCTCACTATGGTAATAACAGTATTTTTTACCGGGGAATATATCTATTGGAAGTTGACAGCCTAGACCTCTCTGTTATGGCCGCTATCTGTCAAATGTATTGAGCTGTGATTGTATATTCTTGGCTTCATGGATTGGAATCCACTTCCAAATGTGCTATATTAGATTAAGTTGATTAACCTCTTGTAGAGTTGTTCCTATGAGCTCCTCAAATAGAGGAACAGAATGCTCAGTTCCAGGTATGGGATTGCACCCCGGGGCCGCCCCCTCCCAGGCCCCCGGTTACTACCCGGCCCCTCACCCCTCGCTGGTGGGCCCAGGAGTGCGTGGGGCCATGCAGGGACCCCCACAGCACGCCCACATGAGCAGTTCAGCGGACCGGTTGTCTCCTGGCACCTGGAGCAAACCCGTTCCTCCTCCCTCGTCTCATGGGGGGCAGGGCAACCCCTTGTTCAGTTTGCAAATGCTGGTCAATCAAGATATGAACAGGGCGGCAGCTGCAGCAGCGCAGGCCACCTCTTACCGGGGCCAACAGGAGTCTGTGGATCTCTCATCGGCTGGCGGGGATGCTTACGCCAGGATACCACAGCAGGTTATCACTTGGACCACATCCTAATTAGCAGTTAAAGTCACTTTTAATTTCTCACTTTCTACATTAATTTCCTACATATATATTAGAGTTGGATCGAATCCACTATTTTACGAATCTGAATCTTCAATTTACCTTCAAATTCAAATTGTAAAGAAAATTATGAACATAAGAGTATATATAAATACTTTTTGTCACAAATATTGCTTTTGCATAAGAAAATTAACTTTGAAAAATTTTCATAAAAGCAACGAGAAGTTAATTTTTATTATGATAAACTATAACTTTTAAAATATATAAAGAGATATAGGAAGAAATCAAAGGATAAATATACAACAAACTGTTGCTTTTATAAAGAAAAGATACTCATTCCACATGTTACAAAAAATCTAACCTATAAACACATCTGCTATGAATTACCGTAAAAGTCAACTGCCATGACAGCCAAGCGTAAAAAATGTGTGGTAGTTAAACAAGCATCTTTATTCTTATTTCAAAACCGATGATCTAGGAACATTTAATCAAAGGCAATAATTTACTTGATATTATTTAAAAGTTAGCTATTTTGTAGAGTTTCAAGAATTAAAACTCATGCTCAGCATCGCTAAAATTGTCTAGTAAACTCTGACTATTATCAATTGTATGTTTAAAATCGATTCGAGTTTTCTCAACTTGCATTACTTGACAAGCACTAGCTATGTAGGCAAAGTCTTAAGACTTAAATATGTAATAATTTGATAATTAATTATATGTTTATAAATCTATTTTGATTATTGTGAATGGCTGACTTTTTAATATTGTAGTGAAGTAATTGGAAAGTAATCAAAAACATCACATTGAAAAGAAATTCAACTTGATTATGCCCATCACTTGCCCCAACCCATTTGTGAAGTTGACTGTTCATTACTAAAGAGTGGTATCACTCTATAAGGAAAACCTCTTTTCGCTTTATGAGGCAATTGTATTATATTTGGAAGAAGGTACAGGAAAGGTGGATAGAAACATATAAAAGGCCAAAGAAACATGTAACAGCCATATTGCGTTTGTCCCCCCTTTATATGTTTCTATCCACCTTTCCTGTACCTTCTTCCAAATATAATATAAAGAGTGGTATCGAGATTTTTAGCATATAGTACGATTATTCTGATACCAGTCGATACTATGTTTATCGAGTATTGTATCGGGCCACAACTAGGTAGTTATTTTGAATGATAACCTAAAAAATAGCCTAAAAATCTGTGAAAATAACCAATTATTCTGTGATCTGTGTTATACCTTTAAAATCTGTGAAAATAGATAAAATCTCTAAAAATGGCAGCTATGCACTGTTGTATTGACATTAAATAAATATGTAAAATGTTACCTTTTGATGTAGCCCTAACCCAATCCTTATTCTGTGATTTTAAGATGGCCCCTAGATTTTGAAACTACAAATTTGTGGGGAAGATCTCGTCTTAGGTTCGGATAAATACAGTATGATTCTTTCTAAGTATTAATTATGAAGTCTTAAAGGAACTTTATTGTTCAAACCATCAATATTATTTGTTTATATTTATGTTTAAAACTCTAACCTATGCTTCTGGAATGCTAATCCTTGAACCTTTCATTTTCACTTAGGTTGGACCACTCCCCCTAACAAGGACGGATAAGCAACAGACGGCATCATCTGAACACGCAGGTGTAAGAAATGGTACCATCATCACTCCATTAAATGGGGAAGTGAACTCTGACAGCAGCCCTCCTACTTGTAGTCCTGTAACGGAAAATGTCAGCGTCATCGCTCAGACTCCCCCCCGCGACAAGCCCAAACCTGTCCCGGCCACCAGCCCCCCCATTCTAGTGGGCCTTGAGCCTAAAGTGGAGGACAGGCCAGAGACACTGAAACAAGTGATCAAACTGACGTCTACAGAAGATTCAGGAGTGAGCTCTATATGTAGATATCCCGAGGACAATCTCTCTGTACCTTCCCCCTCCATGACATCCCCGGTGCAGTCCCCCAAGAGCGGGTCAATAAAACGTGTTAAAAAGGTGGACTCCATTTTGGAGAGTCTTGTAGAGAGCGGAGGAGCCAAGTTGTTTGCCCTCGCCCCAGAATCTACTGCAGTTGTTACTCCAGTTGCTGCGTCTGTGATTGTCTCCCCGGCGACAGCCAACGAGGACAGTGGGAGCTGGCGTGATTCAGGACCCCCGTCCCCTGCCCTCTCTCGGCCTAAGTCTCCATGTGCTGTTCGAGAGGAGGATGTGGTGTCCCCTTCCTTCAGTGAAGATGGTAAACCTCGACGAAAGAGAAAACTGGACACTCCTGTTAGAGTTTCGAAAACCGCAAGCGACACAGAAACAGATAAGCCGGAGGATAGAGAGACCATTGTTAAGCCAGATGATTCTGAGGATTGTGTTATCATTGAAAAGGAGTCAGACGACAGGAAACAGGAGGAGGAAGAAGAGGATGAAGATGAGGAAGATGAAGGCCCCTCACTGCCCACTACTGCAGAGCCGGTATCTGCGCGAGGTATGGACACTGTGTGTAGGGAGATCATCACTAGCAGCAGCAAGCCTGACATGGTCAGACGACGAAGATCCAGTGATAGTTCTACCTTCCTCCCTCATGTGACTACCCCGGTCCCCAATCAAAAAACTCGCAGAAAATCTGAGAGCGATCAGCAACTGGATGAGCCCGAATCTTTGCTTTGTAACTTGGTGAGTGAACCGGGCAACAAGGGCGGCACACTCGCCAAAGAGGATTCTAAGACATTTATTGAGGTGGAGACAGAGTTGGAGAAAATGTTTGCTGGCATTGAAGAAACTAAGGTTGATACAGAGGAAGACCCCTTGAAGCTGGAACCTGAGGGGGCTGCTCCTAATATGAAATTAACTGAAACTCCGGTTGATAAACCCTCACTGTCCAGCAGTCTTAAGCGTGTCAGAACAAGAGCGTCCAAACCTGGCTCCAGAAGGTTGTCAGAAACAATATTTGGCTCATCTTCGACAGAAACCACTCCAAGGAAAAAGAAAAAAAGACAGCTGAAAATGTCACCCGAAGACAGTCCGGGATCCGCACAAATGAAGAAATCCAAGAAATCTAAACTATTCCAAGGTAATCATATTTATATATTTATTAGAGTTGGGTCGCATCTTCTATTATCTGAATCTCCAATTTAGCTTTGAATCCTGAATCTAAATCTAGGAAAAAATTAGGAACATAATATAAAATATAAACATAGTGGAATATTCGAAAACACAAATAGTAACTAAATACTAACACTATTTTTTATAATTCAGTTAGGTATTAAGTTATTGGTCTGGGTTCTGATTGTCGAGTTGTACATATTATAAATGGTTCTGAACCACCAATAAGCAATATTAAAGATTTAAAACTTTTTCTTGAAAAAAAAAACTCGTAAAGAGTCTGCGTCTTGGATCTAAAATTTTTTTAATTCCATGAATATCCTTAAGGATTTTAGGTCTCATCCCAAATATATAATGTAATATTTTTTTTGTAGAGCTGGATTGAATCAAGTATTTTACTAAATCGAATCCACAGTTTACCTTCGAATCCAAATTCAAATCTTGGAAAACATTATCTACATAAGAGAAAATACGAATATAATAATTAGGGGTGTACAAAGCTAGTTTTTTTTGTTTTGTTTTTTCAGTTAGAAGCTAATATTTTAAAATATTTCTGAAGTCCAATCGAAGTTTGATTATTTTTTTATCGACACATTTTACTGCCTGTACAGGTTATAGACATATGATAATTATTGCTGTAATGGAGTAGAGATGAGGAAGAAAGCATTTTAGAGGTAATATACCTGCATTTGCGTGAAAGAGTGAGAAACCATTGACGAAAAACTACCTTCAGTAGATTCGACTAGGATTTGAACCCTCATCTCTACATCAGCACCAGGACACACTGTCACCAGTGAAGCTAGTCTCAAATAAAATAGTCTTTGTTTGACAAAGATTAAGTCTATTATAGACCTTTGTTCCCTAAATCTGTGCTATTCCTCTCTTCACCTGTTCCCTAAATCTGTGCTATTCCTCTCTTCAACTTTAATTTGATTTCTTATTCACATTTCCAGGATCTTAGATATTTTTGTCCAGTAGCACATTGCTGTTATCCTCCTATAATTTGTACACCTCTTTTTGTCCATTTTAATGAAAATAGATATTATAACTTCCAATTTACAGTCATTTGACACCTTGTTCTCCTTCCAAACCACTTTCAGCACCCTGTATAACCATTGTATACCAACTTCACCTGCTGCCTCTTATAATTTCTACAGTCAGTTCATCCACACCCGGTGCTTTTCCTTGTTTCATCCCCTTTAAAGCGTCCTCCACATCTTTGCATGTTGGACCCGTTTCTTCTTTTTATGATACTTATTCCTGCTCCTCTGGTTCATTCTCATCCCTTCTCACTTTTGGGTCAAACATTTTCTCAAAATAACTTTTCCATAGTTCCTTTTATTCCTCTCCTGTCTTCATTGTTCTTTCTTCTTTATACACCATTCTAACTAGTCTTTTCTCTCTCCTGTTTCTTACTTGGCTATAGAACGCCTTACTTCCTTCAACTTCCCATTACAGAATTTCTGTCCATTTTTGAATCCAATACATCCTGGTTTCCCATACAACTCGCCCTTTTCTTCTTTTCCCTATATTCATCTGTTTCCTCATTCTTATTCTTAAAATTCCTTCTGAATGGTTTATTTTTCTCCTCTACTGCTTCCTTCACCTTGTCATTCCACCAGGGTGTCTACTTCCACTACCTCTTATTACTTGTCCTCCCACATACCTCCTATGCAGCTCCCACCAAACTGTTCTTAAACCTTTACCATTAAACCTCTACACATTGAATCTTATCCTTGGGTTTTATTAAGCTTCTTGCCTTTCTTAAATACAGCCCTCTTTCCTCTTCATTTTTTAGCCTCCGCACCCTTATTATTATTTTTTTATCTTACTACTTCCTACATTCCTATCCCTTTATGTCTGCCACCAACAACCTTTGGTCACTATCTAAGGACAGACTTGGTATAACTTATCACCTACTTTTGCTCCCCATCCCATCTGTATCTCGTGATCTTAAGACTTATTTTTCCTTCTTATACCAGTGGTTTGCCACATTCATTTATTTTTTGTGCAGAACTGCAACAGCCTACGACTCTCCTTGTTTATCTCTCTCCTCATACTTCCTTAATACCTTCCTTCCTCAAACGCTACTCTCTTTTTTCCTACTTTTGCATTCAGATTGTCCATTACTATCTTACAGTGGTTTCCCATATATATCTTTCTGGGCCTATGGGTAGTAACCTCATGAAATCCACTCTTGTTCAATCTGATTAAAACATTTAAATAAGATGTGAAGAAACTGAAGCACACACTTAACAAGTCTAGTAGGCTAACAAAGGTCATTCATTTTAATTTACCCTTAGTTCAGTAATAAAAATATTTTGAAAATCACTTTTAGTATTACAAAAAAATGAATTAGTGCCTAATGGCTAGGAGATATATGATAAGACAATGTATAAAATACTGTACAATGATTTAAAGTAATTGATAGAGAAGGAAGCCAACCTGAAATGATAGTTAGGTTAGGCCGAGATAGAAAAACACACTTCACTTCTTATTTCTTCTTTACTTCATAAACTATTACTCTATTACACTTCACACATGGTTTTAAATTTTCAGAAATATTCCTTTATCATTTGAAGAGACGCATTGAAAAAAAACAAAGAAAGATATGCCATTGAACATGTTTCTAGAATGATTTGAAATGTGTAACAGTTACATATTTAGTGTATTTTTTGGGTAGCCTCGTGTGAAAATGAAGGGGTGAGTGGGAGGAACCAGTATTGCAAGGTCAACAATTTGAGCGCGCCTGTCAGTCTTTAAGATAGCCGGGAAGAGGTGATCCAGACAGAATAGATTGCAAGGGATGTCAAATCTAGAGAATATACACGGGGTATCAAGCCTAAAGAACATTTAAAAGATTTCAAACCTTGATAACATTTAAGGGGTGTCAAATCTATAGAATATTTAAGGGGTATCAAGCCTAAAGAACATTTAAAAGATTTCAAACCTTGATAACATTTAAGGGGTGTCAAATCTATAGAATATTTAAGGGATATCAAGCCTAAAGAACATTTAAAAGATTTCAAACCTTGATAACATTTAAGGGGTGTCAAATCTAGAGAATATTTAAGGGATATCAAGCCTAAAGAACATTTAAAAGATTTCAAACCTTGATAACATTTAAGGGGTGTCAAATCTAGAGAATATTTAAGGGGTATCAAGCCTAAAGAACATTTAAAAGGTACCAAACCTTGATAACATTTAAGGGGTGTCAAGTCTAGAGAACATATAAGTTGTGTCGAGCCTAAATAACATTTAAAGAGGGTCAAGAACTAATTTTATCATTCATTACTCTTGTGTTATTTTAGTATTAGTATTATTATTATTTAGCACCACGTCTTACTACCTGTTCGGGTTATACACTTTAAGTACTAACTACGCTAATGGATTAGGAATTGGGAAGGTTGAATTAGAGGAAGTGAACCCGCATTTGCACAGTTCACCCGACCGAGATTCAAACCTCGATTTCCCCGTCCTCAGCAGTCGAGCTCAACACGACTAGCGCGTTAGCCAACTATGCCACCAAGGCGGGTGTTATTTTAGTAAATATATTCCTGTATAATATGAAAGTGGTAGAGGTATGAGCAAAACTAGTAATAACATTCAGTACACAGCCAGTCCCAGTGATTAATGGATTGAAGGTGTTGCTTGTAGGGCCAGTTGGTTTATGCATTTATATAGGCTTGGCAGACTGATATGCAGTAGTACCTTTTGGCTCAGTGAGAATTTCAACAGGAAACTACCAAACTCCTAATTTCCCTCATGCATTTTCAGTGCTGCCTAGGCTTTCAGCTGACAGTGGAATTGCTTAGGGTCTAATTAAACTTTGGGTTTAATATTAATAATCACACAAAGGTGGGCCCTACATATTAGAAAATGAGAACTACACTTTGAAATAATAGAAATCAAAAATGTAAGAAATATCTACTATTTGATTTGAACTATTTGGTATTAAGCCGAAATTTTTATATTAAATCAATAAATAATCCTATTTTCACTCCCCTATTAAATAGTGCTATAGTGGTCTCCTTATACCCGGAGCTACCGGCGTTACAATGTTTCCGTAATTAGTCATTTGAAATTTAACATGCTAGTCGCCAGGCTACCTCAGCTACAAACTCAAATCATCATGAATGAACAACTATTGAATGTTTACTGTGCTACTCAAGTTATCTTTCTTTCGACATTCTGTACAACACTACATTTTTCATCAGTTTGTTGCAGTCCCTTTACAGGGCAAATATATTATTAATTAATAAATATCCTACAGTTTACAGTTCTACAGTTTGGGTGAATCCAATTAATCTTCTTTGGTTATGTCTCTTATACTTGTAATAGTAAAATGAATTGGTGCTTAATGGCTTGAAAATGTGAAATAAGACAGTGTAGAAACACACTACAATAATATAAAGTAACTATTGATAGTGAAGGAAGCCAACCTGAAAGGATAGTTAGGTTAGGCCTAGATAGAAAAACACAATTCTCTCTTTATTTAGTCTCTTAAACTATTGCACTATATTACACTTCATACATTGTTTCAAATTTTTGGAGATGTTCCTTATCATTAGAAAAGACGCATTGAAAACACAAAGATAGGCTATGGAACTACATGTTTCTAGAATTATTTAAAATATGTAACTGAAAATCTGCAGGGTTGATAAATTGATTTAACTAAATATGGTTTGAAAAGAAAAAAAATAGCTTGCTGAGAATTAATAATTAAAAATAAATTTAAAACTAACAGGGACTATACTTGAAATAATAAATTTAAAAACAACAACTTGTAATAATAATAATAATAATAATAATAATAATAATCATCTCTAACCAAATCCTCTGCTGACTTGAGTCACTAGACATTATATTAATAAATATTATATAAGCCCAAAGAAGGTGCTTGCAGCTAGAAAGTAATAAACTGATTGAAATTCCACCACTTTTTTTTTATAGCAGTGTGTGCGAAACATAAGTAATGACCAGTTTTTGAGTTCAATCATGGATGAGTAGTTCCATGGGTAAAAGGCCTAGGGGTTAAATATACCAATAAATTAGTGGTCTGCGTGCTCCAGTTTTATGATTCGAGTCTATCTCAAGCAAATTTCTCTTGAAGCTCCCATGTATTGAGCCGTGTTGAGCCTGAATTGAATAAATATATGAAATTTTAAAACCTAATTATGTATTTAAAAAGCAAATATTTATTAAAACAATTCTATTTTTTTAATGAAATAACTCATATTAAAAAAACACCTTTCTAATATTGAATGGTTTACTCTCAACTAATGAAAACAAGCTATAATAATCATGGGATTTCATTTATAACTTTCTATGAAATTAACTAAAAAATTATGATTCATTTTAAAGTTTACAAAAAAAAACATTCAAGAAGCTAAGTTTGGATGTGAATTAAACTGAAATTTATAATATGTATAAAGTACGTGTTTGCATTAAGGTGTACTTGTTACTATCTTGTACACTTAAGTTATTTGTGTTCTAAAATCCCCACAGAGAGATACCTTTATCTTAGGTTACAGGCATCATACACACTTCATTTCATCAAACAGGGTTCCTGCGGTCTAGAAAGTTAGGAAAGCTTAAAAAAAAAGTCGGGGAAAGTCAGAGAAATATCAATTCATGTCATATTTCTGTTTCATCAGAAATTGTAAAGCCGTAGAAGGAAGGTGTTGCCAAAAGTGAAAGTAATGTAGTTCCCTGAAGAAACCATAACACTTTTGGTATAGAAGATGATATAACTAAGGCGGAAGTCATTTGGGCTTTGTAAGTTGACAAAACAAGGCTTTCAATTCATGCAATAAGTTAAGAACAATTTTTCAATTGTGGTTTTCTGAGTGTTCTATTGCCAATGCGTTTGTTTACTCTTGGTGGAGACAAGGCTGAATATTTCATTATGCATGGCTTGACTTCATTCCTTTCAGAACAATTTACTGGACCGCCTAAAATCAAGTAACAACTTTGTAATTTGTTTTGATGAAGCGTTGAATAAAGTTATTCAAAGAGGACAACTTGACATTGTAATAAGATTCTGGGACAAAGAAAATCATAAAGTCATCAGTCGTTACTTAAACAGTGTGTTTTTCGATAGGCGCACCGCTGAAGAATTACTAAAGCATTTCTTGGATGGTATTTCTCCTCTTCCACTCTCTTGGTTGATACAAGTGTCAATGGATGGCCCAAATGTCAATTTTAAGTTAGTAACACTTCAGGAACACATCAAATCTGTCACAGACAATGAAGTATACAGGTTTGCTAAATCTGGGGACATGTGGGCTTCATGCTGTTCATGGTTCTTTGAGAACAGGAGTGGAGTCTGTTGATTGGGATATAAGTAGCTTATTGTGTCACGTGTACTACCTGTTCACTGACTCTCCAGCTTGTCGAGCATTGTTTACCCAGTTGACAAGATGTGAATCTTTTCCATTGAAGTTCTGTGGTGTGCGGTAGTTAGAGGATGCAAAGTGCATTACAAATTTTGGACCAGGTTGTTCAGTTTCTCAATAAAGCAAAGATTCCTGAAACAAATCCTGTAGAGACACTGAAAAGAGCAGCCTTTGATCAATTTCTGAAGTGTAAACTAGCTTTCTGCAAGACAAATGCAGATTAATGTCAGCCTTTCCTTTTAATAGTGTTAGATATTTTATTATTTCTCAATCATTTTCCCTGAACTGCTTGGCAAGTCGTCAACTTTCTTATTCTTCCATGAGAATTGAGGCAGGGTAGGAGGAGGCCGAAACAAATGTAATTGAACTAATATTTTCACATGTATAGTATCGTAAAGTAATAGTGGAAATTTTATTTGAAGTTGGTCAGCGAATTTGGGAAAACAGTTAGGGAAAGTCAGGGAAAATGTTTTCACAAATTCTGTAGGAACCCTGACAAAACCATTTTAATCATTTGTTGATCTTGGTGACCTGATGGTCTAGGGGTAAGGTGTCAAACTTCTATGCTGGCGGCCGGGGTTCAATCCTCGGTCCCGGCAAAGA
>CABFOV010002451.1:0-13289 GCA_902141375.1 Timema poppense
TTAGAGTAATTAGTACTTAAAGCGTATAGCCCGAACGGGTAGTAAGACGCGGTGCTAAATATTATTATTATTTATTAAACTAGTCTTGGTAATGCTATAATAACCAACATTAAAATGTTTTTATGTGCAGTTGGGTTAATTTAGCATTTTTTTAGATGGAATTAAAACAAAAATAATTACTGCATATTCACACATATTTCATTTCTATTCACTGACGCTAATCCAAAGAAACGTGCTGCAAGGAATGTGAAAAGTCCTACTAGGAGCAGGTTTGAAAAAAGTCAAATCGACAAAAAGGAGTAGATAAAAGGAACAAGTTCAGTGGAGGAGCACTAGCAGATTGCTCTTGATCCACTAAAGGAAGTTTTTTCCAGTCCTACTGACTAGCTTTATCACCCCGAGATAAGCCTCTACCTACCCATCTCTTTAGCTAGTCTCAGCACCGTTTGTACAACCTTGAGCGTGTGGTACTATTTCCATGTCTCTCTTTCTCTCTTCGAGAGAGTTCCGCGCCCTTGCACTGGGTGGCAATAACAGAATGCATTCAGACGGTGGTGTATTGTGAACATATTGAAATATGGCCACAAACCGGTTTATCCGCCACCTATAAATCGAGAGTTTACTGTATTAAGATATTATTGTGGTAATAACACTGAGTTGACAGTATAAAATAAAATGTAGGACTGGGTTGATTCCGATTGCTGATCCAATCATCAGCCGATTATGGCAAGGCCGGCTTAGGGTGGGTTAAGTCGATGAATTGATCAGCAGTTTAAGGTCGATTATTTCTGGTGATCTTTTGAACATTGTAAGCACCAGTTAGGTAGTGGAGACTCACAAGTTTTAAAATGAGTAGCAGAAAACGTTTTTCTCTGTACTATCGGCTTGGCAACAGGGAAGGGATTATCGGGTGAAAAAGAGTAGTTGTTTTGTTTAACTCTTTCTTGGCACAAGTGCTCGCCATTAATTTGTTATTCCCAGTATAAGCACTTGCCATATTTCAGCACTCTCTAAGTCATTTGTTGGGCTATTTATTAACTATTTTATATTTGGTTGTTATTTTTAAATAGTGAAGTCTATCTCACATGAAATTAATTTTTTCAGTGTTGTTGGTTTAACAGGTAGTTTCGCATAGCCTCCTTACAAGATGATAGGATTGTTTTAGAGCTCAATATGATTGTTATGGAGCTCAATAAAGATGTATCTGGCAGTTAATTCAATAGTGCTGACAATAATGATATTGGTATTGGGTGTAATAATGATAATGAAGATCCTGAATTACTGGATTTTCGGTGATGATGATCTGGATTGTGTGATTGTGCTGGTGTTGTATGGCATTTTCAACCACCTTTTTTGACATTTACTGACAGGCTACAATTTGATGTTTCAATGAATTATGTTATATTAAACTAGTGTTGGGTAGTAACGTTTTTAAGCACTTTGCCAAAAATACTAATATTCCACGTTTAGGCAACAAGAAATAGGTAAAGTGGATCAAGAGTGGTATGAAACTACCGAGGAAGAAATTATTACCTACATAGGAGTATTGGTTTTTATGGGTGTATTTGATTTGCCAGAAACATCTGATTACTGGCACAGCTCTAACATTGAATGCCTTGTAAATCGTAATTGCATGACATACAAATGTTATAACTGTCTTAAAAATTATTATCATGTCAGTGATGTAACAAAGAAAATACACCAGGGGAAGAGAATTACAACTTACTCCAAGAGGTTAGGCCTGTTCTTGATATTATGGACACGTTCAATAAATGTTATAAACATGGAACAGAACTTGCTGTTGATGAAGCAAAAACTGTGTACACAGGTCATCACTACATCAAACAATATGTAAAGGCCAAACCAAAAAAGTGGGGGCTCAAAATATGGGTCCTAGCATTTCCTCATTGCTATGTTCTTAAAGTAAATGTGTACATGGGCAAGAAAGAAGCAAGACATAAAGACATGCTGTTGTGAAACCAAGTTGTGCAAAATTTATGATAAGGATTTCACTTTTTTTTTTGCACCGTGTCTTACTACTGGTTCAGGTTACACATAATATTGCCCTTATCAAAGAGGCGGAAAGAGAAGATAAAACACTAATCTACTCCATTTAAAATTTGATGAACTGTTTAAAACAATGGGGTTAACTATTGTTGGAGTAAAATAAAATTTCTCCCATCTTTTTCTGTAGAAATGTAAGCCATCTATTTATATGAAATATAAAATGTATTTTTCAATAATGAACATAATAAAATTTATTAAAATGAAAGGAAAATAAAATTATTACATAGATTTCTAAGTGAAATACAAACTACTGTATTGGTCCGAATATATTACAGCTTCATACTTAATACAATCCTAAATATTTAAAGGTGTTCTACATGAAAAATAAAAGGTCTAAAATATATTTCAAGGCAAAAACTTAACAAGTTTGAAAGTTTTATTTAAGCATTATGTAGCAATTCTGGGACATCGAATAAGAAAGTTTTGGGTTTAGGTAAAACTGGTTAAGAGCTTATAGCCACTTTTAAGGATGGTGTTTATTCAGTGTAGACCACGATGATTTTGTGTTATGAGAGGGATGTCCTCAACCTTTGAAAACTAGGAAGAGTTATTCACAATATTTGGCTAAATTACTAGGATATGAATATATCTGTTTGTCTTGTGTGGCAAGGCTGTAAGGTTGGTAGCTTTTATTGTAAAATGAAGGTAAAACTATGTTGTGATTTGTTGTGGGTAAGATTGTTAAGGTTACCTAGAAATATGTCCAAGAATGCTTTAGTGTTGCTAAATCATGAAAATGTCATAAATGTAACACAGCCATACAAAAAGTTGTGTAGGCTATAATAGCTTAAATTTTCAAGTGTTATTTAAGTAGCCCCATGCAAGTATTTTAATATGAGGAAGCCATGCTTGAACTAATGGCTATGACCTTTATCTGAATTAAGTAATATTAACCAGTTGATATATATTTTCTAATTCAAATAGTTAATACTAGTTATTATTTACTCATATACATGTTTAAAATTTGGGTCAGCATAATTTTGAACTAAGTCACATGAATGATATTTTTTACCCAAATTCAAACTTTCATAAAAAAAGAGCATTGCTAGCAAAATTATAAGTTAAAAAGATAACTTTAACTTATATTATTCCCAGGAAGTGTAAGTTGTATTAAAGTATGACTTTAGCCAGGTCTATCAGAAAAGACCTGGTAGGTTTGTGCTCTAATAAGCGTTCCGTGAACATGGAGGATGTAGTGTACAGTGCCATGACATCGATGGTGACAAGAAAGCAGTGAGGTGGAAGGTGTTCAATTTTATAGATTTTGTCCAGAATATGTTAAGTATTTTGTGTAGAATGCATAAAGTATTGGAGTTTGAGGGTTTTGTAAAGAGAAAAGTTGAAGTGAGTCAGTTGTGGTTTGTGTTAGTTTTAAATAATAGTAATAATAATAAATTATTAATAATTTATGCTTACAATAGAGCATTTTGAATTGATATCAAGTGGTCTATAACACATATCTACCTTGCACTTACCTCTCCGCCTGTTTCAAATAGTGGTGGGTGGGGCTAATACTCAAGATCTTGGCCATTCAACTTTATCTTACCTTTGATATCTTGACATGGAGGAATTCATTTCTGAGGTGGGGACACCATTAAGGTGAATTCCTTTATAACTAGATGGTAGGATGATACATGAGAATGATGATGGTGGTAAAGCAGAGGGGACCTACAGTTTTAAGATGGGTTCTAAAACATGGCCTGGCATTCCACACATTCATAAAGTGTGAAAGCACACACTTTCAAGAGGATAAAGGTTTATTATTCAGATAAATCTGTGCCACATCCGGGATTTGAACCCCAAACCCCTAATAGAGAAGTCAGACACCTTACCCTTAGACCACCAGGTCCCTTTTTCCAAATAGTTACCATAGAAAATTTTAGGTCTTGATTATTTTTTCTGTTTATTAATAATTTTTTATCCGTTTCATTGGCTAAGGCATTACTCTTGTGTTATACTGGCCTGCTGATGACAAGGGGATCAGGGTTCAAATCTCTGTCTCGTCTAGAGAGGGTAGTTTCCCACTCTCCTGCCATTCCAATGCAGGTAGATTACCTCTAAAATGCTTCCTTTCTCCTTTCTACCCCATAAGAATAATTATCATATAATATACATATAGCCTGCACAGTGCACAGCGAGTAAGACGGTGTGATAACAAAATATATTAATAATTATATTATAAATTTAATGAACAAAAAATGGTTTATATTAAAAATTGTATGTATGTCATTGAGTATATTACCTGATAAAGTTAAAAGAGGTTTTCCTTATTGATATATATTATATATATATATTCACATCCAATGTCGTTTTCCTGAGTTTTACTTTTCACATGTTCCCATTTCCTTCCATTTTCTCTTTTTTTTGTTTCCTCTTTTAGGAAGTTGCGTTGCGCTTTTCACACTCCTCCCTGATGAGTTCAGAGAGAATGAAACCTAGGTTTGGGGAATGGGCGGTGACGATCGATTTTCTTTAAAAGGCAACAATTACCTCTTTGTCCATTGGCAGCAGTGTAAAGTGTGAACTGTGTTCTTCTTTTCATTGTAAAGCCATATTATGTTCGTCCCTTTATATGTTTTTATCCACATTTCCTGTACCTTCTTCCAAATATATTGCAATTGCCCCATAAAGCGAAAAGAGGTTTTCCTTATTGAGGTATACTACCTTTGAAATATTGTAAAAAAAATAAACTAAATAATTGGCATTGCCTTGATTAGCCGAGCTCTAATAAAATGTTTTCAAAATAAAGACTAATGGGCCCAGCTCTAATAAAATGTTTTCAAAATAAAGACTAATAACATATTTAAACAGTAAATAATAGGGATGAGCGAGATCGATTTTTTCAATTCAAAACTATAGTGAGACAAGAATATGAAAAAATAATTATATGCAAGAATGAGACAATTTCCTTTAAAAGTACAAAACTGTAAATTATGTTTTTAAAGTATATGAATGTAATTTATAGCATGCTAAAGTTTCATTAATAAAATACTAAATAGTAATAGTTGATCAACAATTTAAACTTCTTTCTAGACAAAAATAATATTAGACTTAGTATTTACCAAAGTGGCTGAAAAATAATCTGCCCCAGAACATAGGTTGCACCCTCGAAATACATTTCTTTGATAGGAATAAAATTATTCATGTCTGAAAATGAATCTTCTTTGAAAATAAACAAAATACACTATAATTTCTTCTTACTTACCTAATGCTTTTAGTATTTGCATATTATATTACTATGTTGATTTGTGTTGTAACTACTACATGTCTTGACAAGAGATGCTATTTCCTAGATAATCGACCCTGCATTCAATTATAACTTAGTAAACAAATACACACAACTCTTGACACAATAGAATGACAATAGTGACATATAGGCTGCATAAAAAGTTTCTAAATCATATGGGAAGAATAGAAGTGAATAGAGGAGTGTTGAACATTTCATTTTGTACCATTTTGGCTTGAAGATATAATTTTTAATATCAGTGTGCCAAGATCCATATAAAAAAAACTCATTGAAGATAAGTATTAGAGATAGTAAAATACTTAAATCTATATTGATATATGACATGCAGTCATCAAAAGTGCAACATTTGTTACCTATTACCCAAGAGTGCATTTATTTGATACATGGTTTTATAAAGCTTGTTTTAGAGAAAAAAAAGTGTGTCCTATTTTTGGGTATTTAGGTTATTAACAAATATTGTTAAAAATAAAAATCACCAGTTTGCTTTGTAAATTTGCTAGGCCAGTTTCTAGGTTTTTAATTTTTCTTTTCTTTTAATTTCTCGAATTTTCAAGAATCATTTTAAATTTTGGAGATGAGAGAGAGATATTTAGTTTTTTCTCATCTTGATTTCGAACTTTTGAGTCTCGCACATCCCTAATAAATAAATATGAATATAATTCAATAAAATTAGCTTGAGTGGGTAGTTTTGACAATTGGACGGTATAAGGGCTTAAACCATGTGCTAAAAAAAAAGTGCAACAGTAATATATTAATTCTCACAAATCACTCTGTATTTAATGAGAACTTTGTCAAATATGTCACCTTGGAAAACAAAGTGAAAAAATGATTCTTTTACTATACAAACAGTTCCTCCAACACACGGCTGAAAAAAAGGGGGTTTGTGTGTGTTTTTTTTCATTAAGTTTCTTTCTTTACCAAGTGTACAAACAAAAGAGTTGAAATAAACAATAATCTAAAACACTACAACAATAATTAAATTGATGGGTCCTTACGTATAGTGTCACAGCAGTCTCTTCCATACCTTCATACACACACACACGCGCGCAACTTGTACTTTGTTAACGAGGGGAGCAAAGAAAACCTGTTTTAAAATAAGACGCAAGGTTGTAGCCGCAGATGATATAAAGTACGTTAGGACTTAAGTCTTAATATAACGGCCTCTCCCCTTGACACTTTCACTCCCACAAACATCTCGTAAAATGCCGCACAATGTTTATATTCTCCTTAGCTCGTCTCTAATCTCAACACTTTTTCTCTAGCAACACCAGTTTTTTATTAGTTTAAAAAAATCAATTCTTTTTGTACAACACAGGTCTGCTTTCAATGACTGGCACACTTGTCAGACATGACACTTTGGCTATTAGCTCCCTTCAGAAGCAACAGTTTCCTTTCAAGTAATTTGTTATCAATGTGACAGTAATCACTCCTTTAGGCAACATCATACAGTCACCACGACAGTCGTACGAGTTCAAACACAGTTTTTCTTCTCTTTTTACTTTACTTTAAATTTTGCATATGACAAGCACCAATTTTATTAGGTATGAAATGAATTATTATTTTTGGAAGAGTAATTACGTATCAAAGTATTTAGTGTTGTCATTAACCAAATAAATTGTGCATCATTATGAGCAATGAAATAATTATGGTTGCGTGACCAAAAGTTTACCTTTGTACCTCTCACAAAAATACTGATTTGAAAAGAATTGCATAAGCACACATTATATTTTGAATCGACTAACAAGAGGAGTGGTCAACAGTCAACACTTTGTGTGAATATTAGAAAACACAGAATAGTTTAATTTTAATAAAGTGTTACCAATGAATCATTTATAGAGAACATGAGATATTATTATACCTCTACAAACTATTTCCATTCTTATTTCAAAAAGCCTAATACATAAAAAAAGGAAAGAAAAAAGAACACATTGAAACATGTACTCCCTTTCTTTCTCTTTTTCTATATATGTATATATATATATATATGTATATTTGAGATGGGACGCTTGAATCCCGATTCTCTCAAATACTATGGTATTCAAGAGATTCGAGATTCGTAAAAATCTCAAAAAAGCATCTAGAATACAATTATGAGGACCTTGACTAGAAATGACAATTTCAAGCAATTGGTAAAGGAAATTATATACTCTCTTGCAGTTAGGAGAATAACGAAATCACAAATTGGACTACAAAGTATTAATATAATTAATTTACTTTTAAAAAAAGTTCCTTTGTTGTTTATGACATAACAGATCTGACAAAAAAGATAGCATTTGTAAGTGGCACCAAGTCTTCAACAACTTTTTTGGATTTGATTTTAAATGTTTCCACTTTAAATAAAATTAAACAATTTTAAAGATTTGACCCATCTCTAATATAAATAAATATACTTTATATTTAAATATATATAATATATTTAATAATATTTGGTATATTTTATATATTTAAATATATATAACTGTACAGCAGAGAACTGTAATTATAAAGGAAAATGTTTTTAAGACTCTTAAGGAAGTTAGTTTTTCTCTCTTTGTGCACAATAAAAAGCAAGTCTCATCTTGCTAATATACAGAAATCCTTATACAAATTACCTCAAAGATCCTACATTAAAAGTTTATTGCCTTAAAAAAAAGTCGTGTTGATTGACGACAGTAGTTTTTCAGTATTGGGAGGCAGCGGGACTAATCACCCGCACACACTTATTGAGCTTCAATGTTCCCCACCACCGGTGCACTTTGTCAGTCCAGAATCACCAGCAGATTGTCCACCATGCACTTGGCGTTTAGCTTTCTCCACGGCTTCCTCGCTGCACGGCGTAACTCTGTGCCTGTCAGCTGTCTTCTCATTTTCCTGAAAGTCAATACAACAAAAAGCTAGGGTAACTGTGTAGTCAGCGAAAAAACTATTTATGCCAACAGAGAGAAAAAAATAGATTTTTAAATTTATTTTACCAGCTCACTAGTCAAACAAACATTTAGAAGTTGAGCTAACTATGACTACTCAAGCATTTGTACCAATGAACATGTACCAGAATACACAAACTCAACATGTGTAACAACAGTCTTTAGAAACTTACTTGGTTCCATCGGTAGAGCGGAAGTAAACATCATCGGGAGCATCCATCCACGAGATGACCTGCTTGCGACCACTCCCTGAGCGAGTCATTGTGGCAATCTTGGTCTTGCCATTGAGGTGGTTGATGACAGGACGACCCAACATAGCCGAAAAGCTGTCAGGGGCTCGCATAGGTCCAGGGTCCTTGTGAGCTCGCTTGGCTGGGGGACCGGGCTGTGGCACTACAAGGCCTGTCAGGATAAACAAAACTGGTTACATATGCACCAAGGCCTTTTTTTTATTGATTATTGGTGTACCTTCATACATGTATTAACACAAGTAACTAAGAATCTATACACGGTGAGGAATGACATGTGACTGTTAGCACAGCAGTGGACAAACTTCTGGATGATGTATCTGATTACAAGTTGATATGTTAACAAAGTAAAAATGGCGCCAAACTGCTAAATTAAATATTGAACAGAGGAGTGTGTAAGCCTTGCACTTTTATCCTCCTTCCAATGTTTAATCTGACTATAAGCTGGAGCATTCGCTTATACAATTAAATGTACATGTCTTATGAGGATTGGGAGATCTAAATGATAATTTAGGTTCTAAATAGAGCCAGATCAATTTATGAATACTATATGTAGGAATTAAAATAAAGAGGTAAATGAATTGAATGTTCTGAAAATTGAAAAATGACACCTGGACACAGGAATCGAACCCGGGATCAGGTGTAATTTTTCAATTCTCAAAATATGATATCTAGATGGGAATCCCCACCAAAAGCATAAATAAAAGCTTTGGCTATTTGAATCTTAAAATTGAATGTATTAATAACTAGCTTTGATCAAATTACCTATATAACTTTGAGCACATCTTTTTCTAGAGATAAATACTAAACTATAAATTTAAATATTGTTAGGAGTGTGCGAATGGGGATTGTTTGATTAAGAATATTTTTGAAGCCAAATAATTGACAAACATTATTTACTTGTATACATGTTTAAAATATGACTCAGTATAATTTTGAGCATGTGGAAGATATTTCCACCTAAATTCAAACTTTCATAAAAAAAACATTGATAGACTTTTTATCTGCCAAATTATAAATAAAATATCACTTTCTCGGTTAACTTATAGCCCAAACGAGTAGTTAGACACAGCATAATTAATAGGGGTCAGTGAACTTGGTTTTAATCATTCGGGTCAAACTCAAGACAAGTGCCAGAAAAAATTCCCCGAGTATATTATAATTTTAAAATATTAATACTACATATTTGTTTATTTTTTAAGTAAAATAGTATCTTTAAAAATGTGATCAGTCAAAACAAATATAGCTTATAAAACCATCTTTTGAATGTGAGATTTTAAAAGTCTATTAAAACAATACATGTTCTTTTAATAAGAATGGAAATATGTTTTTAAATTAGAAATAACACTTTCAAAAAAACATTATTAAGAATAACAACAATTGAATAAAAACAAAATAGAAAAAATAATGTAAGTAGTTTTAACACTCATTTCTTTAAAGACAAAAGTAAAGTTTATAAAAATGTTCTAATGAGCTAATATTCCCCAAAATATGCCTCTGTAACTTTATTTACTATATAATAAAATGTGAGGATCACAAGAATTTAGACATTTTTCATATTTTGTTTATTAATCCTTAAAGTAATAATTGTGCAGGGTCACTTCTTCTGCTTCAATTCCATTCCTTTATGCGCATGCGCACACACCATGTATAGGTTTTCACTAGAAATTATCTTATTAAGAAACTTATTTCAATTCAATTTTCAATTCTTATTAAAAGTGGTCATCATACTTTAAAATAAAATAATAAGATGGTTAAAATAGTATTTCTGGTAGACAGTATGAAATAGTAAATGTCTTTTTATATTTACTGTGCTAAGTTAGGCCTAAGTAAAATATTTATTGCAATGTTGATCAACACTGATTTTAGACAGATTAACCCACATAATTCTTTAGTTAAATAGTATCTAATGCTAATATTGATTTACCCTAAGCTGAGATCTAATGTAAACAAAGCCATGTGGAAGTCTATGCTCTGATATGCTACTGAACAAACTTCAATAGTATCCTTTCCCTAAATAGTCCCTCCTTTGTTTTGTATTAAACTTGTTTTAAAATAACATTAAAAAATTATTCTAACTAAAATTATCCTTTCATTTGATTTAGAAATTATACTTTAATATTTGCAAGCGCTATTCTAATACCAACAAACTCCTGACACAGTGCTGAAGGACTCCACTGTACAGTCCATATCACATGTTAATGTCAATTCAGCAATGACCAGTTGATAGTTAATCTCGGCAGTTAAGTGATGATGTGTTTTATGTGTATTTATAGTGTTTGCCGAGTCTGACTAGAGTTTTGTTAAACAAAAGAGAGGAAATTTGAAAGTATTATAAAATACAAACATTTGTAGTGACCTACTTTGGTATGATAGTGACTATTAATGGTTGAGCCTATTTAAAATATTGCACTGGTGTTCCACCAATCATGTATGTCCTTCGTGTAGTGATGTGGTACTGTTTGTTTACTTCCGATCTCAGGTTAGGATGAACCGATAATAGTTTTAAAGTTGAATGCATTAATACAAGTTTTAAATATCTTAAGTTGGAAAACAATATGTATTCTCAATGTTAAAATTTTAATTTAACTGAAATTATAGTAATACTTACTACTTGTTTGGGTTATACGTTAAGTACTAATTATACTAATGGGTTAGGAATTGGAAAGTTGAATATAGAGGAAGTGAACCCGCACTTGTGTGGAGGGAGAGTGGAAAACCAATTAGGAAAAACCAACCCCAGTTCACCCGCGCGAGATTCGAACCTTAGCAGTTTAGTGCAGTTTAGCTCAACACGAAACTAACACGTTAGCAAACTACGCCCCCATGGGTAACAGAAATTATAAGTTTAGAAAGAGATAGTATGGAATTAGTACAAATGAGATTATTTAATTATTTAATATATTTAGCTCTTTTTATCTCCATTGTCTTGCCATAGCAATGCAACTTCAATCGAAAATAATTGAAAATAGCCGAAATCTTGAATAAGTTTATTGGTACAAAGTAGTTTTAGAGCTCTATTATGTTAAGTTGCTGAATGATTTATAAGCGAAAATAACGATATCACATAAAATAAATAGCCTATACTTACCAATGTGTTTTAAAAATTGATTTGTATGTACATCAAGAGGAAGCTCCAAAATGACAAACCTACAAAACTTTTGATCTTGAACTTAAATGACTGTCTCAGCTCGAAATCAGAGTACTCAAAGAACCTTAATAATTAGTCAAATTATGTCATTTTATACCCAAGGACAAGTGGCTGAGGGAGTGCAGTAAAGTGTGGAGAGGACTGGCTCATGGTGGAGGAGAAGTGGTGGGGGTGAGAGATAGAGAATATGTTGGAGAGACTTATGTTCCAAACAAACCCAGCCAGTGGCTGAAAACTGTTCATGATGATGATTTCATGTTATTTATGCGGGGCTGTGCGTGATCCCAAACTTCAGGAAATTGGTTGTTCCCAAAACTCAGGCGGGAAAATATAAAAAAAAAATTTAAGGACTGTATATCAATGTCATGTTTGTATTTGATTTTCATTGAACATATTATTAATTAATTAAATTTGAATGAACCTTATCTTTCGTTAGGTGGATACCCGAAACTTCGGTTGCTTTTATTTTTATATACCTTACAACACAATCGAGCCCCATTAAATAACATCACCACACTACATATAATTGAGGGAATTATCTATCCCTGAATAGATTTTACAGTACACAATAATGTTAAAAGTGGTTTTCAAATATCAAATTATGCAGGAAACACACCTTCACCCCACTTATTTGCATAATGACATCCATTTGCTTTTGTATCAAAGATAATAATAGTTGGCTAAACATTGTTTTTAACCCAACAGCGCTTTTTGTAAGAGCTTTAGCAACTAAAACATAAAAGGTAGCCAGGCTTACTGGCTCATTTGAGAAATGTTTTTGATATTATAATGAACAAGACTATGACTCATTTAATTATTCAGATAAGTTTTAATATTTGATATTTGACTGTGTAGGTATTTATTAAAATCTCACCATAGGTTGCTTATTTAAGAACTTTTCTTATCTTGAATTTATTTTTAGAACTTATTTATATTTATACCAAAAATGTTTGGTAAAAAATATATAAGTGTTGAAATAGTTACATTAGGCCTAGGTTTTTTACTTTATATTACATCAAAAACCTTACTCAACACTAATTAGACAAATTGTTATTTAGGTTTTATTTCGAAAAAATTACAATTTACAAATTAATTAGTATAAAAATGTTAGGTAACCATAATTTTTTTTTCCCTTTTAACATTTTTTTAAGATTAAAAAATATATATTTATTGTTCAAACCTAGTAACGAATGGGGAAAATAAGTTTTAAAATAATTGTAAATTTGAAAAATAAATATCAGCGAAGTGGAAAATTATTTTAAAATTTGTTCCCGTTTGATGTTTTGTTTGTGCGGAAAATTGTTATTTCTCACCCAAAAATTTTTTGAAGTCAAAATATTATATACTAAGTTAATTTTAGTTTGAATAGAAACTGTATACCAACACATGAATCACTAATAGCAACAAAAAAGTAACTTACTACTACTAGATTGAACATGCCTGGATATTGCCATTAGTGAGCACAGCCAATGAGTTTTAATTGAATAAACCAATTGCTGTTTTTAGATATTTGAAAACGAGCACAGTTCAACATTTTATGGTATGATATTCAAATATTCACACACCCCTAAATAATATATAACTTGAAAATTCATTATTTGATTCAATGCTGGGATCATTAAAAAATACTTTGTTTGTAGCCCTGCTTTAGGTCTTATTTTTGGCATGAAAAA
>CABFOV010002451.1:24060-55068 GCA_902141375.1 Timema poppense
AGTTTTATATTTGCGATCTAAATCGATAAACGATTATTTCCGTGATAAATGCCTTTATGAGCAAATAAACAGTGATTTAGAATTAAAACAAAAAAATCTGTAAATTGGGACAATTGGTTAGATTTCACATTATTTAATACTGGTAATCCAAAAAAAAACACATTCATAATGCTTGGGATTGGTATTTTATGGTATTTTCCCATTGTAAGACCACGAGCCGATCACATTACAAAGTGCTGAAAATAGACACCCATCCCCTCAAGCACTCCCTCTGGCTTCTCCCACTCCCTCCACCACTGAGCTTGTAAGGGTGTCTGCTGCCTAGAAAGGACAACCACTGCATTCTTCTGGTGGCTATTTGCTTGTCTACAGTTTTGTGTCACATGCTCAATCATTGCTCTCATGCTCACATTGTTATTTTTTAAAACTGACATATTTTATGTGGATGATTCAAGTATTTTATGTGTGGTGTATGTAACAGTTGTCTCGAGTCGGAAAAACTGGACCCTATGAAGAAACATGTCCTTTCTAGCATGCATGTCACAAATAAATTGATGGATGCATGGCTCGCTGGCTGTAGCAAACAACAAAGCACGGGTTTAGAAATTAATTGGAAGGTGAAGAAAGCCGAGACAGCAAAGATCGCATTCACAAGTGATACTGTGAAAATGAGCTTGAAAGCAAACATTTCTATACAAAAACTACTGCTGTACACCAGAATCTGATAACGGAAGTTGTCTTTATACCATGCCTAGACCTATTTGCCTGTTGATTTGCTACATCATGCTATTTTTTAAATACAAATGCTACAAAACTCGACTTTCAAAACCAAATGTTAATTTTAAAATAATTGATAATAAAGATAGGTTCTCTACCTATTGGGTAGTGAGATCTAGTTTAGATTTCATTGCGAGCATACTGGAATATTAAAAGATCGCCTTACACCAGCACAGTTTAAGAGCGTTGTGAGACAAATTGCTTAATAATTTGTTATTCCTATTACACAAGTGAATTTTAGCAAATGTACATAACTATGCTTCAATTTTTGCTATAGTTAAAATACGACACAAAACTCACATGTTGACCTTGAGAAATGAGATTAGTATGCTCATCAGGGACAACTGTGTTAAAAGGCATTAATGGTGAGTATTAACTGGAGGAAAAAAATGTTTATTTTGACTTTTGTAAATAAAAGTTGGAATTTTTTTAAACAAATATGTGAAAATTCGAGAAACTTTTATAAAAATTCCCTGATTTTCCTGAAAAAGCAAATTTCCTGTTTTCCAGGTTGCTGGACACCCTGAATTAAACCTAGGTCAGAGGATTGGTCGGAAATGATCAATTTTCTTCAATGGGCAGCCAGTGGCAGCAATGTAACAAGTGAATTATGTGCTTCTTTAAAATTGTAAAAGCCATTTTGTTTGTAATCCCTTTTAGCTGTTTTCCTACCAACTTTCCTGTACCTTCTTCCAAATACGTATTATATTATTTTATTATTTATATTATGTTTAATGATATCAAAGCTTTTGCAATTCAATATATATTTTTAATTTCCAATAATTATTTTAAAGCGCCATTTTTATAATTTCATGTTCCTGTTCCAATCTTGATATTTTGACTCATTTCTTGTCCCATTCTCATCCATACTTAAATGTGAGGTTGAATTCATAAAAAATTATTTTAATTGTAAAGGTTTAGGAATCAAAATCTAGAAAATGAAGAATCATGACATGTCTTGTGCCATGTATGTCAGCAAGGGAGTGAAAGTTTGGATTATAAAGAAAGTAACATAGCAATGACACTTACCATCCATCCCGTTCACCTCCTCATAAGCTCGGCGTTTCAGCAGGGTAGGAGAGATGTTGTTTAGTGCAGCTTTCTCAGCCTCGGGCTTGTTGGGAACACGTTCGTACAGAAGAGTCCCATCTGGATACAAATAAATGACCACATCACATCACAAGCAGCCAATGACGAGTTATGTCATGTGAAAAACTGAAAATCTAATAGTAAGTGTTATGTCTACTAGTCCAGTACAGCCTTCGCTAAGAGGAAAAAACAAATTAATTAGATCTGGTGGATGCTTGTGAAATGCCTCTTTATTTAATTTAATTTTTAATTTCAAATTATTTTCAAAATGTTTAGGGAAAATATGTGATGAATTATTGTTCAAAAAGTATGCTTAGCTCTTCAAATGGTTTTGTGAACTAACCAGGAAAAGTTGCTCTATTAAGGGAAATTTGAGGGTATGGTTTATAGGTACACTACTAAACATGATAATGAGTCGAGATGTGTGTGTACTTGAAAATTTGAGTGTCAAGATTTAAGAGTTGGTCAAACTCAATTAAAAAATGCAGAACTAATCTCCTAATGTTATTGTTAAGCTCCATTAATTTTTTAATATAATGTTGCTTGCTAGTTATTAAATATGGTCCGTTTTCTCAGTAAGCCAAAGATCTTAACAAACATTCGTTTGATCTTGTATTTTTATCTGAATTAAAAATAATTGCGTTTGTAAGTAGGCTATTCAGATTTCAAACTCTGATGGGCTCTTAAGAAAACCACCAATGGAAAAAATATTTTAATATAAACAAAAGATACCTACAGGTCTAAACTATTTCTCAACATGATCATCACCCATCATAATTGAGAAACCCAGCATGGTTGAAAAAATTATCATGGGTTAAATACGGGTTTACCCTTTCACATTGATAAATTAACGACTGGGGACTGGGTGTTGTGCATGTCCTAGTCTTAAGTTGAACTATAGGCCATATGAAGCTACAACAGGCCTAGCAAGCCGATAGTGGAATATATATATATATATAATTGTTTATATAAAAAAACTGACACAGACTGGAAAAAGTTATGGAAAAAAACAAAAAAAAATCAAGTGTTTTAACTTATTTTAAATATAATGATCAAATTTATAAATAATTAAATTTATGACCTCCATTGTATAACATAAATGTATTATGAAAATAAATTGATAAATAGTTTGTATAGATCCATTTAAAAACTGTAACATATTTATCTGAATCTAAGAAGAGTATTTTCCCCAAATTTGCAGATTCAATATCTAAGGGTCATCTTAAAATCACAGATTAAGGAATGGGTTGGGGCTACAGCAAAAGGTAACATTTTACATCTTTATTTGAAATTAATACAATAGCGCAGAAAAGGGTTTTTTTTACAAATTTTACCATTTACGCACATTTTAGATCAAAAGATATTTGGTTATTTCCACAGATTATTAGGTTATTTTTTAAGTTATCGTTAAAAATAACTACCTAGTTGTGGCTCAATACGATACTCAATACTATACACTAAAAATCTCGATACCACTCTGTCCTGTACCTTCTTCCAAATATAATACAATTACCTCGTAAAGCGAAAAGAGGTTTTCCTTATAGAGTTATATCATTATATATTCGCATCCATGTCCTTTTCCTGTGTTTGTCCTTTTTGCTATACCTTTTATTTGTTCCTATCTATGTGTTCTATTATTCTTTACCATTTTCCTTTTTTTTCCTCTTTTGTTTTTTGGTTTTCTCTTTTAGGAAGTTGCGTTGCGTGTTTCACACTCCTCCCTGATGAGTTCTGATAGAATGAAACCTAGGTCGGTGGATTGGGCGGTGACGATCAATTTTCTTTAAGAGACATCCATTACCTCTTTGTCCATTGGCAGCAGTGTAAAGTGTGAACTGTGTTCTTCTTTTCATTGTAAAGGCCATATTGTGTTTGTCCCCCTTTTATATGTTTCTATCCACCTGTCCTGTACCTTCTTCCAAATATGATACCACTCTTTAGTAATTAACACAGTTAACATCTCAAATGGGTTGAGGCAAGTGATGGGCATAATCGAGTTGAATTTTATTTTGTTGTGCTGTTTTTTATTACTTTCCAATTATTTCACAATTATATTAAAAATAGATTTAAAAACAAATAATCATCAAATTGTTACATATTTAAGTCTTAAAACTTTGTCTACATAGCTATCAATTGTCAAATAATACGTGATGAGAAAACTTGAATCAATTTTAAACAATCAATCAACAATACGTATAGTTCACTAGAAAATTTTAGTGATGCCAAACTTGAGTTTTAATTCATGAAACTCCGCAAAAATCTAACTTTGAAATAGTATCAAATGAATTATTATCCTTGATTAGATGCTCCTAGATCATCAGTTTTGAAATAAGAATAAAGACGCTTGTTTAACTATCACAATTTTTTTATGCTTGGCTGTCATGGTGGTTGACAATTATGGTAATTCATAGCAAACGTGTTTATCGGTTAGATTTTTTGTAACATGTGAAATGTGTTCATATATGCTTTATAAAAGCAACAGTTTGTTGTATATTTGTACTTTGATTTTTTCCTTAACTCTCCACTTTATATCATTTAATTTTCTGTATATCATTGTGAATGTGAAAATATCACATTTTAGAAGCTAACATGTTAATAGTCTAGTTCAATGTTCGTATTTAGGGGGAGTAGGGTATGTATGAGACTCAGATTTTCACTAAAGAGTATCATTTGTCATAATAAAAATTAACTTCTAATTGTTTTTATTAAACTGTTTCAAAGTTAACCTTCTTATGCAAAAGCAATATTTGCGACAAAACATAAACTCCTTAGCAATTTTGCAACCCTAATTGGATTTTAAGTCAATATAGGTGTTTTGTTTTGTAAATAAAAAACTAGGGCTGTCAAACTCGATTCCTTGATACCTCAATACCCTTGATCCTTACTGGTATCGAAAGAATCGATCTTAACATTACGATTCTTACTACTTCGATTCTTAACTCTCAATTAAACGGGCAATTAAACAAAACGGCAACATTCAAAATATGTGATAATTGATTCTCTCATATTAGTTTAGTTGTCGTTTCCCTTAAATGCCGGCACATTGTATATATACTGTAATGGCCCGAATATAATAAGACCCTACCTAACATTTTGAGGTGATCTACATGAAGAATAAATGGTCTCGAATATAATGCGACCTGACATTACAACAGTAACCAGAGGTTGATTCTAAATGAACAATCGATATATAATACATAGACTAGGAATGACAATTTTGCATAATATATAGATCTATCTATCATTAATTTATATATCACAACGTGTATATTGAAAGCTACAATATTCCTAGCAAATTAAAATGCCCGCTCTCCAGTAATTATATTCTTCGTCGCTTTTCAATTATGAATGTTTTATTTAGCTTTTTGAATAAGACAAATTTAATAAACCTGAAGAAAAATACTGTTATATTTATTTTAATTCACTTGATTATCAATATGTCATTGCCAAAACTTCATCACTAATTTCTGATGAGCTAACGTGCATAGGATCAGTTATGGCAGATGACTTAGAAATTTTGTAAAGTGTGAAATGTCTTCATATTTCTTTTATAAAATCTGCAATTTATTGTATTAATTTTGAGTTTATTTGAATTCTTTGTTTTGATGAATTAAAGTGCGTTTAATAAATATCTATAAGATTGTGAGAATAAAGCTTCAAACAACATGTGTTGTATGAGAGAGTCCAAGTTTCGCATTGAGGGGGGAGTAGGGTATCAGGCACGTCAGATTTCCTATGCAATAAAAATGGGATAAATAGTGAAAAGGAAAATGTTTGGGAACCGATAATTGAAGAATCGAGGATGAATTTAAGAATCGAAATTGAGAAAAACAGGTATTGTAACATCTCTATATATATAAAAAAAATAACCATTTGTTTAACATTACAAAATAAGTCTACCATAATTATTATTTTCTTCATTCATGATAAAATAAAATATCACTTACAAAAAATCTATCAAGAACCACTGAGAAACTGGGGGTCGTCTTAGATTCAGGGACGTCTTGGATTCGGGTAGATACAGTAATTTATTTTGTGTTCATTTAAAGAGTGCCATTGAATGTATTAAGGGAGATTTAAAGAATATTTTCTTTTTTTTGATTTGGAAATATTTTTAAATTCCTGTCAATTTTGTGTCATTTACTGACATTTGATTTAATCCTGATACATGAACTGCACTGACATTCCATTTTTTAGAGGTGTAACAAGCCTGATACTTTTGTTTAGTTTAAGCAATCCTTGTTTTGTAAAAATATGCTCAGCACTCATGCCTTCTTTCGAAGACTTTCTTTTTCAACAGTTTGTTGCATGCAGTATATAGTACCTGGTGCCTTGGGAGGCTTAGGGAAGGAAACATGTTCTGGCAGTGGCATCATGTCCTTGGGGGTAAGGATGAGCCACTCAGGGGTAATGAGGTTAGGCTGGCCTAGCCTGTTGGCGATGTGTGTTACGCTACCCCGCTCCTTCTTGCGGTAACGCAGTAGTTCCCGCAATTCTAGCACAGACTTGCCTGCCATGTGCAGCTGACCTGTCAACAAGAACAAGTATAGGTTAGAAAACACAAGGAAAATTAAAGAACAGCTATTATGGGTGTGTCTAGATTAAAAACTTTTGACTTTGAAAACTACAAAGCTTTGTCAATAAATATATTGAATACTAAAATACCCATTTATTTTCACTTTGTGTTATATATATTACAAATTATGTTCATCTGACAAAAATCTACAAAAATTAAATTGAATATTTTGAAATTTACTTGATTTATCATATTTATTTATTTAATGGTATATCATAGCAACCTTAAAACACTTTATTTAATCAATATTTTAAATAGTTAATTGTTTTTACTACAACCTGGGCCCTCAAAATCTAGAATAAAATTCTAGCAACCACTTTCACCCCGAGAATATCCGAAAAAATATTGAAACCCAAAAATTTCCTTTTAAAGCAAATAATGTTTTTTTTTTATTAAAGTACATTTTTAGTTTATATAGGATTAAAGTTCCTTTTGGTTGGTTTTGTTTGTTAAAAAAACTCATATACATGTTAAATCTATGGTAATTAATTGATAGTTGCAATATATAATGTATACTATTTGCACATTTTTTTTAGTGTAAGAGTTTATAATGTTAAAGTCTAATATTTAAAAACAACATGATAATAATCATTTAAATTTTTACCTAAATTTAATAGAAAAATGTGTTATATTACAGCTTTTATACAAGTGTGCCGTTAAACTATTGACTTCAACTAAGTATTCTCCAAAGTGGAAAAATTGGGAATTTTTGCTCTATAACAAATGAAAGACTAAATTTCTTTATTTGCTAATGGTGTGCGAAGATTTGAAAAGTCGAAGGTCAAATCGTCTTTGGCTTCGACTTTGACATCTACAGTAACCTTCGTAAATTCGAAAAATTTTGAAGGAAGTATAAAACTTCAATAAATTATTAAACGATTTAATTTTAGCTTACTAAATATTACATTTTCAATATTTGATAATTTTAAAACAGTTAATAAACAAAATTTTAACAATGACTAGTAATTTAACTAACACAACATAAGCATGGATCAAACCCAAATCGAGCTAAAAGCCCCAAGTATGATTCCCATGTCTAAGTGTCATTTTTCAATTTTCAGAATAAAAATTAAATGATAAGTTACTAAGCTTATCAGTAAGCCTGTGTAGATTAGTTATTAATAGTCCTTAGTTAGCAAATAAGGAAATTTTCCTAGCCCTTGTTACTGACAAGATCTAGAAAAATAATTAATTTAAAAATTAAAAGTGGCATTAAGTGACAGCAACAAAAATCCTAGGTGGCTTCGACTTCGACTTTTCTTCGCAACTTTCAAGATTCGCTTCAACTTCGCTTCACATTTAAAAAGTGGCCTTCGCACACCCCTATTATTTGCTATGGGTTTAACCATAAATTTGTATGTGAATTGTGGTGGTAGCACTGATTTGTTAAGGGTCTATTAAAACTAATTTTAAATTTACTGTTATATGAATATTTGATCAAAGTTTGAGATTGAAGGATTTAAGCTTAGCTTAGCTTAAAAACAGCACATTAGAATATAAAAGTAGGTACAATGTAATATTTTTAAAAGCATAAAATAATTAAACAAAAATTATTCAAAATTCAATTTGGATCTAAGAATATTTCATATATTTGATTTGAGGTTGCTTCTAAATAAAAAAACATAAATTTAACACACCCCTAGATTCAAGAATCAAAATATATAAAAAAAAATCAAATTTTGAATAACATATTGGCATTTAATTCCTACTTTTATTTTCTATATCTTCTATGTTCATAATATTTTCTAAGATTCAGATTAGTAAAAGAGTGAATTCAACCCAACTATAATTGATATAATACGTACACTCCTGCTTGACGGAGGGTATGTTAATGGGCCAGAAGGGGGCACGAGCAGCATGGCGCGGCTGGATGAGATGTCGACACAAGCGGCGCGAGATCCGAGTGAGTGGTGTTGTGCATAGGTAGAAGGCAGTTCGAGTCTTCATGATGGGCCGCGGGGAGCCTGACCTGATGGCAAGCCCGTGTGCCGTGGCATAATGCCGGGCAAGTTGTGCCTTTAGTTTGAACTCCTGCAAGACCAAAACAATCAAGTGAACTCACACATGATGTACAGCTCTTAATGAGACTCAACAATTTGAGATCAAAACAAGAAACAAATATCTCGAATGCANAATAGGTTGCACTTTCCCCCCAAAACAGCTTTTATAAAATAACAATGGGCGTATAACTGGACTCTTGGATAAGCAAATGTAGCACCTTTGAGACATACATGTAGTTATATTGATATATATTTAAGTAGTTTATAATATCCTCAAGAAATGGTGCTTATTTTCGACAAGTTTATGTTAAAAATAGAGTAATCCTGACATTCTAATCGTAAAAATATAGCTTCAAGTTGAAATGGCTGACAAAATGAAATGGTCAATATTAGTTACAATTTTTCTCATATGTTTTATGGTTTAAATTAGGAGGGATAGCCAGCACACTTACCTTGGTGATACTGGAGTAGAAATTATTTAGATATAACACTAAAAAACACATAAACACATTGTTAAGTACAAGCTTTCACTGTCACAGACAGCTTCATCAGGTCAGGAGAGTAGACTCATATGTTTTAGACACTTTTATTGCATCCTTTTGGCCACTATTATTACACAGCCAAAAATTTAGTTTATTTGTTTACTAGAATATAAATCTTACGCATGGCCAATCATCTTGGAAAGAGCATCTCTTGCCATTGATTAAGATATAGTTACAATACAGATTTTAAAATCTTAATAATAGGATATGCATAAACTATTAGTGTTAGGGAAGTATGAAGGAAATAGGGTGTAATTGTTTAATTTCGCAAAAGATTCATTTTTAGACATGAATAATATTCCAATCAAATAGATGTATGGTGCCTATATTTTGGGGCAGCTTGTTCTCAAGTCAATATGGTATGTATTAAGTTTAATTGAGTGCAATATGTCAACACGAACTCTACCACTCTATTAACTATATGTACTTAATTTTAATGAAGTCACTTATATGTTTATACTTTCAAAGCAAGTTTTTATTTTTATATCATTCTTGAATCTCTATATTTTTTCATATTCTTGTCTTGATATCTTCTTTAATTGAAGAGAGAAAAAAAGTGCTCACATCCCAATTAGTTTTAGATACAAGTTAAACAAACATTTTTACTAAGAATCAAATAACCAAAGCTATTACTTATGCTTTTAGTGAGGAATTATCCATCTAGATAACACATTTTGAAAATTTAAAAATGACACCTTAATTTGTGTACTTCCCTAGGATTGTGTAGTCGCCTACATAAATATATATATATATAAAAAAAAAAAAGAGAAGGTGAAGTAAAAGGAGATTCATAGTCATAATTATCATTAAAGTAAAATAGAAATACTTCCCAAGTTCAAAGCCTTTTTTCTTACTTCTGAAGTAGCGCCCTTGGCCAGCTACCTCTCACGCTCCATCGCAAGACTTCCCATGACTTACTCCAAAAGGATAGGGAATAGGGGAGGAAAGAACAAGAAAGTCACAGACGCTGGATACATAACATCATCCAACACACCTTTCCTCGTTCACCTATTACCTCTACCTACCCACATCCTCAGCATACTCGACCCTTCTTCCGTGCCTCTAGCTACCTCTCAGAACCTAAGACAATTCCCTTCCACCTCCATTCAGTGGGAACATCAAACTAGGGACTTTACAGACATCCCAAACAAAACTCTTCAGAGGACAAAGACATGCAGCCTCTCCTCCAATACCTCCGTGATGAGTGATTAAGACCATCCCATCCCTGGACCCTCAACCACAGCTACTTAATAACCCTATCAACAACCCCACACCCTACCCCCCAACAATCACATCTCATATCCACCCAACAAATAGTATACTCACTATCACCCCAACCAGCCTTTTCCCTTTCTCTTTGACAGGAGTGCTCCATCTAGTTCCCTCGCCCCCGGGTAGATAACATTTAGGATTGCAGGGAAACGCATTAAATTAGAAAAAAACATATAGAGGAAAATGTCTGAAATTTTTGGAGGCACCAAACGTCAGGCATAAGTGCTCACTCACTCTGTTGAATATAGTCAAGAAGGATTTGTCATATGACTTGACAAAATACACGCGAGGAGAAAATTTGGTTACCATGTGCAAAAGTTGACTAAGATTTCTTGCGACATATAATGTTCCGATCGACAAAGGAACTAACCTTATGAAAACTAATCTGGCTACAATGGCAATGTTTTAATTCAAGAGAGAATATTGTTAACAATGTAAGAAAAATGTAATTTACCATTAACTTGGCATGGAGAAGTAAATAATAAACAGTCATTTTAGAATACATCCAGAATACCGAGGCACCACTTCAATTCAAAATGAAACCATTTATATAATGAATGGAAATAAGATTAGACATTATCATTGTTTGCTCTTCATAGGCTAATAACCTAATGTTGGTGTATAAATGATGTATTTTTTGAGAAAAATAACACCACTTTCCCCTTAAAATAACCTCAACTTGTGCATGTCTCTACCTGTTGAACACCTTCCTCTGCAGCCCTCTTATTGGATCCACTTTACTCCCACCCTTCGCCTCAATCACGCTTCCAAGATATTTAACACTCTGTACCTTTCTCAGGTTTACTCCATCCAACTTTATACCTTAATTATAGGACTAATAATCTTCCTTGTCATTACCATGCTAAATTTCATTCCACACTTTTCTCTTCCTCATTCCACTCCTATAGTAGTTGAACACTCTCTTTGTTCTCATTCTTTCCTCCTGGAGTTTCCTTGGCACTTGAATTTGTTCATGAATATTTCCATTATAAATAGTAGTGGTGAGAGAGCACTCCCCTGCATCAACGATTTTTAAAATTTAGAACCACTATGTCCACATGGTCTCAATCTTAACCCAACTCATGTTATCCGCATGAGGTTTAAAACTTATAAACATTTCTTATTAACAGCCATAAAGTATGGTATACAATAAGTGATACAGCATAAATAGGTATTTATATATATATATATTTATTGGATGTGCTACAGAGTGAAAACACCTTTTAAAAAAAATCAAGACTAATCAACAATAAATCATAATTGCAGATTTTCATACCTGTTAATCATGATTGCACGGATAATTTACTGATTATGATTCATTACTATTAGTATTTTTATACCACTACTTCAAATTTATAACAATGGTTACGTGCTAGTACACCTTACCTTTCCACAATTGACTAAACTGCAACGATGTGGTCTATGTGAAGCCATACTTGAAGGTACACGTTCTGAAAGGAAAAATACAAAAATTACCAAATTTTGGAAGTGTTAGACAAATTGTTAATATTTACTTACTTGCTTCCTCTTTAGCATTATAAACTCCAAAGTCCATTGCCACTATTACAAAAAGTATGCCACCCGCCCCTATTTTGAGCTAGTACGAGCCATTCCATTCCGGTATATTTGAATGTTAACCTCCTAGTTGTGTCTAAAAAGACACTCTATAATTTTAGCTGACAAACTAAATGTAGCCTACTTATTGTGCATGTGGTGGATGATTCATAATACTCACCGTAATAAAAGTGGTGAACTACCTTAATTGGATAATGGTTAGAGTATACCCTTCCTCCTTAATGACAAATTTCTCCATTCACTTTTATGATTGAATTATTTTCACATTATGTAGGGTCTTTAGCAAGCCTGTGCGAATCCATGATTTAAAATTTTTAATGGAATTCAAACCAAATCTCATACTAAATTTATTTGATCAAAGATCCCATGCTTGAAAAAAAATTGATCAAATATTTTATTTTAAAAAGTTTCAGATTCAATCGAATAATTTATTTTAGGCAGGGGTGTGTGAGATGAGTTTTTTCACTGAGTAAAACGAGACTATCCTTTAATTTGGGACACGAACGGGTATTAAAAATGTATACTTAATTATTTCTAAATTTGCTAATACTAGCTTTAAATAGGGCTCTGCAAGTACTCGTAATCCAAGCTTCGAGCCGAGCTCATCACTTAGCTCGAAATTAAAATTGAAAGTCTTGTAGGCTTGTCATTTTCGAGCTTCCACTTGATGTACTTAATAATCTATTTTTTCAAAGCAATAGTAAGCATAGTCTATTTAATTAAGATAATATCAACATTTCAACTTATAAATCATTCGGTTACTTAACAAATTGTTAAAAATTAATTTCAATTTTCACATTAATAACATAAAAGAACTTTAAAACCACTTTGCTGAGTAAATTTATTCAATATTTTCATCCATTATGAATTAAAAACTTGTACTAAATATAAATAATATGTTTAGCTACAAAACTAGCTATAGTTTAGTTACTATTTAGTTATAGAATTATGTTGGTTAACCTGTTTGATATCAATTTTGATCTTATTTATTGCAATACATATTTTACCAAACTTACCACATTTAAATTACAAAAGCATTTACTATTTCATATTGTTTGCTAGAAATATTATTTAGTCACATTATTTTTAATTTTAAACTATCAGCATCAACTTTTATAAGCATTAAAAATTGAACTAAAGTAAATTTCTCAATAAAGTAATGTTTAACAAGAACCCGTACAGTGCACTGTGCAGAGGAATGGAAATGGAACAGAAGATGTGATCATGCACAATTACACTAAGGAACAATAAACAAAATAAGAAACACTTCAAATTTCTAATTGTTTATGATTCTTAAGTTTTCTTATACGGTAAATTAAGTTACTGAAGCATATTTTGGGGAAATATTAGCTTATTAAAACGTAATTTTTTTAAAACATTTTATCAAATCAGTGTAGAAACACTCTACAATAATGTAAAGTGATAGTGAAGGAAGGCAACCCGAATAAATAGTTAGGTTAGGCCTAGATATAAACAAACACACTTTTCCACTTCTTCAAAACTTCCACATTCCACAGTTGCACATTGTTTTGAGTTTTCAAAAATATTACTTTTTCATTAATGTCTCTCCAAATGAAAGATAAATATTTCCTAGAATAAAAACAATGTGCAACTGTGGTGCAGGTGAGGACCCAACAAAGAGGCTAGC
Source organism: Timema poppense (assembly GCA_902141375.1). NCBI lineage: Eukaryota > Metazoa > Arthropoda > Insecta > Phasmatodea > Timematidae > Timema > Timema poppense. The sequence continues at coordinate 37,540 of CABFOV010002451.1, forward strand.
TAATGTGCAGACATTTGGCAAGTGGAATTAAGGTCAACAACTGATAAAACTGATTGTTGAAAGGAGGGTAAAAAGATGAGAGCTAGAGATGATTTAGAAATATTAATTCTCTGAAAGGAGGGAGACGTTTGCCTCTCTTTGGGATAGTGTCAAAGTCAACACCATGTTTATTATTATATTTTAACCTTGATTTTTAACCTTTTTTTTTCAATGAAAAGATGTCGAAGTTATTGTCATTTTACCGATTTTTTCTTCTTCCAAATTTCAATAAATAATCAATTTTCTCCCATGTAGTTAAGTTTTGAACTCAACTCAATTCAATACTCAAACTTCTTCTATGGCCTCATAGTCTAAGGTGCTACTTTCGCAGTAGACTAGACTGCCAATGATGGGGAGATTGTGGTTTGAATCTCGGCTGGGTGTAATGAGGGTGGTTTTACCAAAATGGTTTTTCAATCTCCCTACACACAAGCGAGGATACACTTACTAACCTTCTTAATCCCTAAAACCATTAGCATAATAGTACATAGGCATACAACCCAAACTGGTAGTTAAACGCAGTGCTAAAAAAACACAATACTCAGGACCTTACTCACTCGAGTTTAACTTAAATGAAAAATCATTGCGCTAGCAGGCTCTCACTGATAGATAAATAAAGGAAATATGGCTCCAAAAGACTGTATTAGATTAAAAAGTTGAAAGGAAAAATAGAAGGGCAAGGCCTACACACCAGAAAATTGTAAGCCTCAAAGTTCACAATTAAAAACACAACAAAACACATAATAATGAAATTTTCAGGGTACATAAGGCCCCTTTTCCAAGAGTAAAGAGTAAAACACAGTCTGTCTTTTCAATGTTTAGTTTAATGAGTAAATAAATAATTTCTAATAAATTATGTCTTTACAAAAAAAAAACTTGAAAATTAAATCAAATAAATCAGAACGTACCTTCATCTGACACACTCCCAGACTTCTTCTTCAAGTCTATTTCATTTTCTCCTGAAATAGAAATGTAAATTATAATTAAAATTGTCACCAATATACCTATTAAGAATAAAGCTAAATAATTTTCTTAGAGTAGAAGTTGCCCTTGTGTAGCATGATATCATTTTGACTGAAAATAAGCCACATATTTCCCAAAAAAACAAGCTATTATAAATTCAAAATTCTACATATATTTTCATCCTTGGATAGTACTAAGAAACTGTACCTTTGAGGACTGCATGTAGTTAGATCAATATTGTAATGGTTAATCTCTTTTGACACCAACACGGGACAGATTTGGACACTTATTGCCATCACCCTTGAAGTAGTCCCCTTCCACAGGTATACACTGGTCCCAGCGTTTCTCCCAATTTTGGAACAATTCTTGGAAGTTTTTTTTGTAAGCTTGTCCAGTACTGCCTGTGATTCTGCCTGGATATTTTCACTGGTGTCAAAGCAGTGGCCCTTCAGCTTGATCTTCATTTTAATAAATGGAAAGAAGTCTCAGGGGACTAATTAGGGGAGTAGGAGGAGTGGAGAACAAGGTCCATTTTGTTTCTGGCCAAAAACTGCCGGGTGAAAAGGGAAGGATTAGGCGGGGCATTGTCATGGCTCGATAGTCAGTTCTTTTGTCACCAAAGACTGTTTGACCTGTTGGGACAAATTCTTTGTGCACAATTCCTTTAATGTCAAAAAAAATATTATGATCATGCTCTTAACATTGCACTTCATCTGTCTGGTCTTTTTTGGTCATTGTGAGGTTAGGCTTTTCCATTGGGTAGATTGTTGTTTGGTCTCAGGGTCATAACCATAAACCCAGCTCTCATCACAAGTGATAACCCTGGATAAGAAGGTTGCAATGTCGGAGGAAACCTGACAAAGCTCATTGCAGACATAGACACACTGCTGCTTCTGGTCAGCTGTCAGGATCCTGGGCGCAAATTTTTTCGGCGATACAGTACATGCCCAACTCAGAAGTCAGAATTTGTTGGCATGTTCCAAAACTAATTCTCACCTCCTTCGTCGTCGATCCTGATGAATGATCTGTTGAAGTTTGGCAACTATGGCGGATGTTGTGCCGCTGCTGGTTCTCCCTGTGTGTTCGTTGCCCTCAATGGGTGTCCGACCGGCCTTGAACTGGGCATGCCATTGAAACACTTGTGTACGACCCATTTTTTCTTCCCTGAGCCCTTGTTGAATCAATTTTAGAATCTCCGTTGCACTTTTCTTGAAAATCACACAAAATTTGATGCACAAGCACTCTTCCTTTTTCAGATTCATGGTGAAGATCGCCACAGGCCACGTACACGGCTCCAAATAAACGGACTCAAAAAATCAACACGACCACCCAGATTCATGATACTTAGTACACTGACTCTTAAGACATGCTAGTGCTACCATCTAAAGTTGCATAGCGCTACTACAATTTCTGTCCTGATGGCGGCACCAGCCCGGAAATCTTCTTGATACCCCCTCGTATAAGTAATTCAGTTATGTTGTGTGATTGGCTAAACCTACAGTTGACCGGGATGTTAGTAGATCTAATAGAACCCTCATGGCTAGCTACATCTCTCTCTCCCCCTTCCATCTCTGTAACCATCCATCTGTACAGCCACTAGGTCCCATGGTAAGTTTTACGAGTTTTATAGTATCAGTTTGGAAAATTTCTGATATCCCCTTGTATACTAGCACACCACCGATCATGTGGGTGCATCTGTCTCTTAAACAGGCTCCAAGGTGGACCGACTAGACACAAACATTGGGCTTTCAAAACTTTGCACACCCTTAATGTGTTTTAAACATATATTAAGGACTTTTAGTTGAAGTTCTTGATACTATTATCATGACAATAATTTAGATAATAAGTTTGGAATCTTATGTATGGCTGGTCATATAGAGAAATAGAGCATCTCTAAGCTAATAATTAAGGCATAGTTAAAGAACAAATTTTATAATCTTAGTAATAAGATATACAATAACTATGAGCATTAAAGATGCTGAAGAAAATGAGGTGTATTTGTTGAGAGCAGGAAAAAGAAAATAACTTCTGTGTTTATTTTTCTGCAATGAAGATGAAATTAAATTATTTTGGATGTTATTTTGTTCAAATAAAATATAATAACTAAGAAACCAAATTAAAAGTCTTTAGTACACGTTCAGAGTTTCATTTAACAAGGTTTTAAATTACACAACATTACCATGGAACTTACTTAACTTCTGTGAGATATATATATGAGGATTACTTGTAGTCAAGGTACATTTTATAAACACAAAAGTTAAATCAACAAACAATTTACAAACTTAGCCTAAGATAACCATATAAAATTACATCCAAATGCCAAAGAATAAGACAGGAATGCTATACTTCAGTTTGTCTTAAACTGGGGGGGTGGGGGTACGTATTTTACAAAACTGACTTGAATATAGACTGGAAACAGATAAGATGAAGGTAGGCACATTCCAGGGGTTGTGAAACATACCAAAAAGTTTTATAAATCATAACTTTTTTTTTTATAATCCGAGGTGTGATAAATAAATTAATGCAGATTTTGACATGATATCATGGACTTTTCCTTTGTAATGTCAGTGTTTGGCTTACCACCAAATATCCACCTATAAAGGTTTATTACAATTTAGAATGAACATAGTTTTTATGAGATAGAGGCATTGTGTTTAATTATTTTTTTAATGAAAAGGCGGAAGATAATTTTGGCTATGTCACAGCCTCAAAAGGGATACGTGAATGGAGAGCGATTGAAAAACATTATCTTATTTAACTATTCCCTTGAAAATCTGAGCTCACCTATCCTGGATGGAACCTTGAGTCCTCCATACTTCTTCCAATATAGCCAACAGTTGTGACACAACTTGCACTGCATGTGTGTTGGCCCCCATGCATACCACTGGCTCGAAACCGTCGCTGAAACACAATTTGTAGACACTTATTGAGCACAGCTTGATAATTCCAGTTCATATTTTGAATTTAAAATAAGTGTTGAGCGATCAGAATTGATTGCTTGACAAAATAACACCTGGACTTTTACTCAAATCCTAAGAATATTTATATTTATTGAAATATATATATATAAAAAGACAGAGCTAGCAAGCATACCCTAGTTTAGTACTAAAATGAATGTGAATTTATGTCCTTTATGTTATTCCGTTTACATGTTCCTATCTAAGATTCCTATCATTCTTTAAAATTTTCCTTTTTCTTCCTTCTGTGTTTTTTGGTTTCCTCTTTTAAGGAGTTGCATTGTGCATTTAACATTTCCTCCTGATGAGTTCTGATAGAATTAAACCTACGTCAGGGAATGAGCGATGACAAATGATTTTTTTTTAAGAGGGAGCCATTACCTCTTTTCCCAATACCAGCAATGTAAAGTGTGAACTGTATTCTTATTTCAATGTAAAAGCTATTTTTTGTCCATTCCATGTTTCTATCCACCTTTCCTCTAGCTTCTTCCAAATATAATACATTATAAGAAAGTTATAATTTAGTTATATCTATTTCTTGTAGCAACTACAGGACTAATTTGAACAGCAAAAAAAAACAACTATAATTTGCGAACGCCTACACTTAGAATGTTTTCTGAAATTCAGATTTGGTTTTAAGATGCAAATTCAGAAATAAAGATTAGAATTTAACAATAGTGTATATTAAATTTACATGAAAACAATTTTTAATGTGTATGATTAATAATTAATTACATATTACAATATATTACAACTGAAGGGTTGCAGATCTCAAGACTTCATGCACCAATATCTTAAAGTTGTTTAATTAACATCTATAACCGTCAGATACCATCTTTCCTACCAGAATCCGAATATTGATGAATACTAGGATGATATGTGCTTACTAAGAATGTTAAACTCGATTCCTTAATTTTTAGTGCTTAAATCCTAGTAAATGACACTTCTGGTATTCAAATGAAACAAAAGTATTCTGAATTGGCTAGATTTTGAATGCAAGAATTTTTAGTTACTTTGCAGTTTCCCCTTAGAACTGGAAAAATTATAAATGTACTCAATATTACCTAGGTGTTATAGTGATTTTTGCAAATTAAGTATGGCCGTGTCATTTATATAGAGGTGTGTGACGTCCATTTTTTTTTACAATTCAAAGCAATCTTGAAAAAAAATATTTAAAAAAATTCTCAACGTCGAATCAAAATTCAAATAATATTTCTTTAGATGTTTAATGTTTGGAAAAATATTATATTGTGGTTATTTATTTAACTTGATGCACAAAATATACGTTTAAAATGTTTTATACTGCAAGTGTTTGTAATATTTTGTTTTAGTCTGATAAATCAAGTTACTATCTCACAACTCACAATTCAATTTCTTCAGAATTTTTTCATATGAATATTGATTTGTGCTATAAATAAGAGCTCAAAATGGCAATCATTTAACATAAATAGAGTATTTTAGCTGTTAATATATTTCTTGGTGAAGATTGAATTTTTTTCAAAGTGAAGTTGATATTTGTTTTGAAGCCAAGTTGAATTTTTGCACACCCCTAGTTTTATAAATTATAAATTTCTAATGTGAGATTGGATTCATGGTGTCTACTAAACTTAACCAATGAAATCCCCGACCTTTTCCCCAATTTCCCCTGATCATTTCCTAAAATTCCCGACTAAGAAAGTATGTCACATCCTTCTAACTCGCCCCCCCCCCCNCTCTATCCTCGTTTTTCTAGTAATCTTTTTTTAATAATAGGAAGTTTTAAAATCTTAATCAAAATTGCTTACTAGGAATTAAATATGTATTACACAGCTACAAACAAAAAAATTGCATAATTTAGTGATTATTGTATTTCATATTTTGAGTAAAATATCATTTTCCCAGATTTTTATTGTGATTTACCAAATTCCCGACTTATTCCCGTTTTATCCCGATCACTTCAAATTCCCGGCTAATTCCCATTTTCCCGGATGGTAGACACCCTGTGGATGCATGGAAAAGGATTGAAATTGTAAATGTTGAGGAATCAAGATCGAGAATTGAAAAAACGAAATTAAAATATATGAAATGAGACTCAATAAAAACAAGAATTGTGATATATCTAGTACTTACCATTACAAGACTCACATGCCTTCCCTCCGATAAGCGCCTCGCCATTACTGCTGCCATTCACAACTCCTTTGTTATTGTTAATTACAGATGAATTGGCCTTATTACTAAAGGAATAAAAGAAGTTTGAATAAATTGGAAATATTCCATAGAAATAACAATAATTTAAACTATTTTTAGTAATCATTTTAAGTACCAAAATATATAACGCATCTACATAAAAAAAATGTATTGCAAGAAAATTTAAAAAAGGAAAAAAGTTTTCTATCTAACTATGTTTTATAAATCAATCATCTATTGATAACTGGGGTTAAAATTTCAAATAAGTGCACTTGCGGTAGTTTAATTTCCCATGGTGGTTTTCTATCCTTTTTTCAAGCTAAACTCGGGTATTTTCTTACAAATAAATAATTCAAAAAGTTCCAAACTAACTGTATTTGTAACAATAATTGTACGTACTAGTTAGGAATGTACACTTGTTTTAGTTTCGACTCCGCTTCAACAGCCTTTACTCGCTTCTGTTGTACATAGCGGTCTGTTGTTTTCCACATGTAATAATACTCTATTATGTTTTTAAGTGTTTTCCAAGGTAGCTGCAAACATGAAACATTTAGGAATGAAACATACATTCGTTGGTGATAAATATTTAAATATTAATATGGGTGTATGCCAAACTTACTTTAGAATAAGTGCAATGCATCATTAGATAATTATATGAAATATGATTATTTATAATTATGGAAATTGATAGCAATAAATAAAAAACAAACTAATAAGTGCAAATTTAACCAAGAAAGCTCACCTAAGGAAAGAAGAAAAATGTGGGAGCAATCTAATGCACAAAGTTGACATCGTTTTCCTTGCTCGTCTTCCAGAGAAGAAGTTGTCACACACACAATATTTAAACACAAATAGGGTAATATTTCTGCATTGTTGCTTTTGTTACTAAGCCAGAGAGTCTCAACATGTCTTTACTACACAAGAGGCTTCCTTAAAATTACCAGTACCTCCCTTATCGACTGAACCAAAGAGCACAAAGAAGACTCTCATGATCCCTCAAATATGTTTCATTTAAAGGGTTCTAAGCCCAAGAATTCGTCTTGTGTTTCAAATTAGGAGATTTATCATCACTTGGCATAATTTATTCTGGATCTCACTAAATGTATACTAGAAAAGAACAACTTTCACTTCATGGATCAGAACTTCATTAAAACCCAAGGCACAGTGATGGGTACAAGGATGGCAACTTCGTATGCCAATCTCTTTAGGGGCAAACTAGAAAAAACATTTCTTGTCGCCAAATCAACAAACCCCTTTGCTGGCTTCACTTTATCGATGACATATTCATGGTGTGGACAGCTGGCCAAGACAAGCCAAACTTATTTTTAAACAACCTAATCTTCTTTTCGGCTCGGAAGTTCCCCTCAAATCAATCCCACAACCAGGCAACATTTCTTGATGTGGACATTAGGCTGTCAGATAGCCACTTCAAAACCTCGGTACATCTTAAAACCACTAATAAACAAACATATCTGCATTTTGATAGCTGCCACCCATTCAACATTAAAAGATCTATCCCATACAGTCTTGCCATACGGGCTCACCCCATCTTCGATCCAGAAAGTCTTTAAAACCACCTTGAAAACCTTGAAGAATCTTTTGCAGAGAGAGGATACCCTAACCTCTCATTAATAGCCTACTTCGAATAGCTGAAACTCCCCAATCTCACAAACCTGAAAAACCAGATGATATACCTCTAGTGACTAAGTACTACACAGGCCTACAAAAGACAAACAAAATATTAGTGTCAGGTTTTCACATATTGGAAGCATCCAGCCGTACCAAAAATATACTCAAAAAACTACCAGTCCTTGTGTATAAACAACCTCCATCACTTAGACATTTTCTGTTACACCCTTAACTCAAAATTGAAAATGACACAACCTTCATTCAACCCCAACAAGGCTCTCAGCCCTGTAACAAAACAGCTTGCAAAACGTGCCAAATACATCATCCAGAAGCCACTTTCTCCAGCAACATCACCAACTCCATCTATACCATCAAAGGCAGTCACACATGTGATTCTAGTAACCTAATCTATAAACTAGAATGCTAACAATGTAGTGCAAAATATGTTGCCTCACCACTGAAATTCTCCATAAACAAATGAATGGACACCACAATGACACAAAAATCAATAATCCGAAAAACCAGCATTAAAATAATTTAATAGGACACAATGTAATGTTTCAGTTAAGAAAATGGGAACTGGCACATCAATGGATCACAAAGTCTAGAAAACCACCCAACCTAAATATTTGCTAATTTCAACCCAGAGGCTACACCAGCACAACTACCATCCATAGAGTAATAGAGAAACATTCAGAGAATTTCAACTCCACCAGAGAAGTTTTCATTCATACCAATCAAGTTGGCATCATTGAATACAACAACCTGTTTAGTCTAATTACTATTACTTCCTGAGGAAGATGCTATAATAGCATCGAAATATTGAAGTGTGTGTAATGTGTGTTAGTGCTTTTACTTTTATTTGTGCTCTATCATTTTCCTAATATTCTATCATTTTATTTATTAAAAATTAGGAGAAGAGAAGTTATCAAATGAATTTGTAATTAATTTCAGTAATACTATCGACAATATGTAAATTAATTTAAATTTATGTAAGCTCTGTGTTATTAAGAGTATCAATCTATAAAGAGTCTGACAATATACACAACAAAATGTGTTTAGGTATTGATTGGGGAAATTTTTCTAGACCAAAGAGACTAGTACCAATCTATCAGATCCTTCCTCCCATAAGGAGTATGCGCCTACCTGTGGCTGTTCTCCCTTCGCTTTCTCCTTTATTTCTGTCTTTAAGGTAGTGCCAATATGACCTACTCCCCTAGACATTCTTAGGCTAGCCTTCAACCTCCTCACCTTCCTTTGCTTCAGTTCAACCTTCAGTCAGACAAAAGTCAAACTCTCATCCTAAAGACAAGCAGTTGGGCAAGCATACCAGGAAGCCTCTCCGCCTCATATCCTAGAACTACACTTTGACAGAGAAAACTCTATTTCCTCCTCCACTCAGTGATTCTGACACCCCCCTCTCACATACCTGCTCCTCTGTGCCTTACAAATACTGTCAACTCATTTCCCCAAAGACCTTCCTCTTTACCTGTATATCCTAGAATAAATATATACTTCTACGAATGCCTTATCTTTCGTGATCTCTTATATTTACAACAATGTCGCTTTTCTTCAAAAGTCAAACATTAAGCTGCCTTCTCTACCTGGGAACCTATTAAAATGGGATTTTGCCACAATCCTCCATGAAAACTCATTAAATCCAAAAGGAATTTTTGCATGGCTTCACATAGATAACATCCCCAGAAATTTCCTCCTAGTTACATTTACTAGCCAAGTGCTTATCATCTTAACCAAACAAAAAGAGATAAGAGGAAAGCGACTTTACAAAATATTACGAATTCTAAAGCGGCCCATCCACACCCGAGTCTGACCTGTTAGACAGGATCGGCAAGCTTTACTTGTGAGCCGGACTCTGGCATATTTCACCACACATGTTCTACCAAAAGCACGAGTGGACTCCCAACTTTACCACAGTATTAGCTTGTACACATCGTCCCCCAATAAATCACTTCTTGAGCCAGACTCGTACATGGATGGGCCATATTTATGTAGTTTTAAGTTTTGAAAAGTATTTTTCCTCTTCCTTCTTTTTTATTTGATAATGCAACATGAAATATTACTGCTATTCCGACCTTTATATTCCCAAAACATATATTTTAATATTATTATTTTATTTCAATGTTCATACTAACTCAGATTTGACTTTCATTTTGTTTTATTATTTACGAGTGTCTGTTGGTAACAATTCTTCGACACACATTTAGTAACTTAGAGCTCCCAATATTAGTTTATTTCCCTCTCTGTTAGTTCTCCTTGCCAATGCTCTGTGAGCAACAAGTGTATCTTCACTTGCTCAGCACAATGGAAAGTTACTGGCTGATATTCTGTCTGACAAGAAAGAAGGTTTCACAAAGAGAGAGCTAGTGGGTGGAATTCTTCTCCCCTCCCTTTTGTTTAAAAATGTTATTATACTGTACAGACTTGTGTCGAGCAATATTTCTCGTTATATTTACAAATGAAGTGAAATATATGAATATTTACAAAATGTTGCATTTTTATTTTTTAATAACCAATAAATAACAAACCTGCGATGATGGCAAAGGACATGGAAGTGTGTGCCCAAAACAATCATTGATTTTCAGAACTTTCTCTATGATTTTCGTAATATTATAAAATGTTGTTCAATGTAGTGCGCTAATTTTTCTATATTTATCATAATTATTTTAATTATCAAACCAATCACAGGGAGAGAACGTTTTTTATTTTGTTCCCTACAATTGGTTAACAAGATACATCAATATGTGCAAAATGCAGGGCGTTCCAGGGAGGACATTTCGATACTTAACAAATGTATTGTAACGACTTTATATAATTTTCCGTATCATAACAAATAACTGCCCAAATGCGGACTTTCAAGTAAAAACATTTTGGGAGGAAAAAATAACTGCTCAAGCAAGTAAAGGTAAAAAAAAACTTATCTTATATATTTATTTTTAAATGTGTGACTACTTTTACTATAGAAAAAAGAAGAACAAAATAAGGTGTTACCCTTGTGCATTGGATTCTTCCCTGAGTGGTCTTTCTTCATTAAATTTGAACTTATTATTTCCGTATTGGACCTCCTCATTGCTAAGCATAGAATTAGTTATATGAAAGAAGGTATAGGAAAGCAGAATAAAAACACATAAAAAGAAACAAAATAATATGATTGATGAATTAGAAAAAGATAAAAAAGAACTATAACGTGTCCAAGCCTGTGGAAAGATTTAAAATTTTGAATCAGAATCTGTATTTGTAACAAAATTCTAGAAACTTAATTAGAGATGGGTTGAATCCACTATTTCTCAAATCCGAATCTACATTTTATTTTCGAATAATGAATCCAAATTTTAGCAAATATTTAGAAATTCTAATGATTTACAAATAGACCTACACTACACAATATAGGTCTAAACTGTAAATTAAGATTTATTTCAACCATAATTTCAATTTTAATCAACCTCAACCACCCCTTCAAAATACTGGTACAAATCCAGCCAAATTAAACAATCTACACTCATATTATTGTTTAAAAATAAAATCTATCAAAATTTGAGTGTATTTTAGTTATTTTAAAAAGTGTTGATAGAATGAGTTAAGATTCTTAAAAAACATGTGAAATAAACAAACAGATTAGGCCTAGTTACCTATTGGTCAACTTTAATCATCATTGAAGGATTATAATGTATTTTATTAAGAAAACAAAAATAAAAATACAAAAAGATTTTAAAAAAAGAGACTAAAACAACATGCTCAACAATTAAACATGCATTGGAAATAGTGAAATTAATAATGCCTAAGTATGTATTATTATTTTATTTTATATTTATTATCTATCATTGCTTGGAAAACAGAAATATATTCAATTCTTGCGATGTATAAATTTCTGAGAATACATTCTATTTAAAACAAGAACATATTTTCAACTCCTGCAATATGTTAATTCCCTTTTTATTAGGCAAGACTACGCTTGAATATTTTTACAATTACTTCAATAACATATTTTTTTTAAATAATAAACTCTTAGTTAATATCAATTTAAAAACAAATTATGAATTAGCAAGTCATTGATTCCTAAAACTCGAGAGCGCTTACTAAGGGATCAGATTACCTGAATTGATTCTAAACAAACTATCAATATACAATACGTAGACCGGTAGGCATAAATCAACAGTTTTATTGATGTCTAACTGTTGACATTATTTATTTTTCATGAAACCCAACAAAATATCTAACTTAAGGATCGTATAAAATAAATTGGGGTTATTTGCATAGTTCCAGATAATTAAAACCAGTCTGGTAGTAAGAAATAAGTCATCTTTATTTAATCATCACTTTGGCGAGTAAACATATACATCATGGTAGCTGACTTTGAATTGTGTGTAATGTGTTCTTATTTCTGTTAAAAAACGCAATTGGTTTTATTTATTTTGAGTTTATTTGTAATTCTAGTTTAGATTTTCAGTTTTTGAAGAGTTTTAATGTTTTCATTAAAATATTTACAAGATTGTTCGTGAGGTGAAAGTTTCACAAGTGAGCATGCTCTATAACGGCTGAGTCCAAGTTTCCCATAGAGGTGGGTAGGGAATTAGGCATATTTGATTTTCTAAACCTAACAATTATAATTTAAAAAAAAGAAAAAAATTAGAGATTTATTTTATAAATGCTTATCTCTTTTGTCCGACAAAATAATGATTACGGATTAAGTTGTGCTTTTTAAGTAAGCCTAATTTTTAAATTTAAAATAATTATGCTTTGTTTAAGAAGTGAAAGATTCGACCATCAAATCCAGTAAAACAATGAATCCTCGAATCTCGAATACTTGTCAGGATTTGGTGGATTCAAGAATTCGAGTGGCCCATCTCTAATCTTGATATTTTAGATTTGAATAAGATTTATAAAATGTATATTCAAGTAGGTTGAAAAACGGATTTTATGAAGTTTAATTTAAAATTTGAAACTAAATGTCAAACTTCATTACTAACAATATTTTACTTGACCATAGACTCTTCAAATATGGTAATATTAACTCATTGTTTGGGTGTGGATATTTTTTTAAATTCACCTCTATTAAAAAATCTACATATGTATACCTGTTACTCTATTTTGGATTTAATTCCAAGTTTTTCATATAATGTTATTCAATTTAGAATCAATAGAAAGCAAAGATTCAAACTCCATTTTAAATTGTAAACCTTAGGTTTAAATGTAATAAAAATATTTAACAAATATATTAGGTAAACCAAATTTAACAGCAGATCAATTTTATCTCTAAGGAAAAGGAACCAGAGATGCCATATGTATGCTGATAATAATTTCAGAAAAAGTGCTGGAAGTCAAGGAAGAAATCTACATCTGTTTCATTGAATGGCAAAAGGCATTCAATAGAGTGAAATAGAAGAAATTGATATAAGTACTCAAGAAGATTGGCATCAACTGGGGGGACAGAAGGTTGATTGCAAACCTGTACCTAGCACAGCAAGTGAAGGTGAGGCTGAATGAAGGAGAAACCTTTAGTGTAGAGATAGGAAGAGGAGTAAGACAGGGATGCTGTTTGTCACCTAGTCTGTTCAACTTGTATGGCGAGTGGCTGGTAAGGGAAGCCCGAAAGGTAAGTGGCGATTTCAGGATAAGAGGATGTGTTATCAACACAATAAAATATGCATATGATCTAGGATCGCTGGCCAGAAATAAACAGGAATTGCAAGACATGATGGATTGGCTAGTGGAGATAGGAAGAAGATATGGCATAGAGATCAACAATGAGAAGTCAAAAGTGATGGTGTTTTTTTTTTAAGTCTCTGAAAATCAAAATTGGAAAACAGGAGTTAGAAAACATATAGCAGTTCAAGTACCTAGGAAGATTGCTCACAAAGGATGCCTTCTGCACTTAAGAATTTAGGTCAAGGATCACCAAAGCCAAGGACGCTTTCCAGCTGACCAGCAAGTTGAGTTTGGAGCTAAGGAATAAATTGATGAAATAATACATTTGGAGCATTGTACTGTATGGAGCAGAAACTTGAACTACTAACAAGATATAGTAGAAATACTTGGAAAGCTTTGAAATGGGGTACTTGAGAAGATAGGTGAACATAGAGGATGATAAATGAAGAAGTCCTAAGAAGAGTGGGTGAGATCAGGCCCATTTTGGATGTGATTCTTCTGTGCAAAGGAAACTGGATTGAACACATCCTTAGGAACAACTGTCCTCTGCACAACGTCAGAGAAGGAAAAAATGAAGGAAAGAGGAGCTTAGGAAGGAGGATTCAAATACTAGATGACTTGAAGGAAAGAAGAAAATTCTGGGAGCTGAAGGAGGAGGCAGAGGACGCGCATTGGCGGTCTTAGTTTAGTGACAAAAAGAATGGACCTGTTGTAAGACAGAACACATAATAATAATAATAATGTGTTAGGATAGTACTTAATGAACAACCAACAGACTTTACATTAACTATGCTAACTAGTTATCATCCTCCTCCTCCTCCTCATCATCATATCATCATCATAATGGCCTGGAATTTAGCTATCATCCCCTTAACTCTATTTAGAAAATGGAATTAACTAGTGATGTCAAACTAAATTCTTATGTATATTTATAAAATTTACAAATCGATCTTAATATCACAATTTTTGATACTTGATTCCTAGCTCTAAAATCCAAGTAAATTTTCTGGCATAGAAATGAAACGGAAAAATGAGAATTTAAGTGATGTTTCATTGTGCCAATTATTGTTGTTTTTTTTAATTTCAATCAAATGCTGGCAAACTGTTAATGACCTCAATTATGCTTTGTGTGCCAATATTTTTTTGCAAATAAAAGATGGTCATTTAGGTTTGGGTATTTTTTTTAATTTGCACATTTTTAGGGGTTTTCCCAGACATTACTTTATAGTATATAAATAAATATATTTTACGGGGAAGTTAAATAAGTGGAAAATAATATAATATATAAATATTGAGGAATTAACATCCAAACATATCTAGATATTTATTTTAGCAGCGTGTTTACTATTTATTAGGGTTATACGCTTTAGAATTTAAATGTGTCACAACCCACTTCGATGGTTGCATGGTTTAGGGCAAGCATGCTTAACCTGAGACCCCTGGGCTGCTTGCTGCCCATTAGTTTGTTCTGTGAGGACCACCAGATCAAATTTAAATACTTCAAATTGCAAAAACAATAAATCAGGCCTTCAGAAGTGATGTAAATGAGCACTAATTTTAATTTTCTGTTTTATTTCAGATTAAATATGAAATTAACATTACTTGTACAGTGAAATGTATGTATTTGCAAACAAGTAAATTATTTTAATTTTATTAAGTTTGGCCATTACATCCAATAAATTGAACGTATGGTCCTCGACCTGTGACTCTCCATGAATTTATGAGGCTCTTGGGAGAAATTTAAGCATGCCTGGACTAAGGTATCATTATCAAAGTAGAATGGATGGCCAATGACGGGGAGATCAGGGTTTGAATCTTGATTGATGACCACAATTTGGGTATATTTCCTATCAATTAAATCTTATTCATTCCTTAACCACATGAGTAAATATGAGAATACCCCAAACATGTAGTAAGATTTAGAGAACAAAAAAAGTAACACAGTTTGTGTGATTTCTGTGATTGATGATTACTCACAAAGTCTTGCCGGATGTCGTTGAAGTCTTTTCCATACTTGTCGAGCGCCTCCTCAAAGAGGTTGGCCTCGGAGGCCGACCACTCCTCCATCTCATCTCGGCACAGGACGGGTCCAGTAGAGGGCACCAGCGAGCTGATGGCCTCTGCCATGTTGTAATCGTGCTTGTGGAGCGTGTCCATTGCATGGAACTGAGGAATACATTCACTCGCAGTGTGCTCTACTCTACACCAAGACACCGAACACAATTCATTGGTTACAACCAGGTTTATGTGAGTGTGCAGTATACTTTGCTGACCCGACAAGTCGAGCTTGGTTCCCAACTGGTTGCACTAAAGATGGTTCTCCACCCACAAGTCATACACATTTCTAAATGTTATTTTCAGGTTAGTTTAGTATCAAATTTTACTCCATGGTACTTGTAACAATCTGTTCAAACTTATTGAAGTTGATGATAATTGGTGACATGGCATGATCATTTTGTAGTTTATCCTTAGCCTTGTAAGTAATTAGACCCAATTTAAAGCCTGAGATTACCATTTGATCCATTCATCCCTTTGCTATTTACATCTCCTGAATCAGCGTTGTCAACCTCTTTAATGAGTGTTTTAATGTTTACCCACTTCACTTTATAATAACAAGTGGAAACGTTATAAACACTATAGAGAAATACATTTTCTATAAACAAAAACTAAATCTTATAGTTTCCATGGTTCTTTATTTCTGTTAAATTTATATTAATTTGTTCCTATCCCTTTTTACTGCAGATTTTTCCATGCATGAATATTTATCTTAGCTGTAGAAATGTTGTCATGGATAAATTTATATCTTGACCATGCAGTGTGTTTGCAACTAATCGCTGACCATGCAACTGAAGTTTCCTCGTGTAATAGGAACCTTACAGATCCAAACTACCATCGCCAGTCTTGTGTTGAATATTATAAATAATTAATGTTTTATTAATTAATATCTGTAATCTCATTTATACTTATGCCAGAAAACTCACCAAAGTGATGTCTCGCGAGGCGGCCGCTGCACTCATGTGGAGACTGGGTTGTTTTACCGAACTAGAGCAGTCTAGGGCTCGTGCAAATGTCCCCACGGACCTTGAAATAACTAGAAACTGGTCGATTTGTCTGTCGGTGAGATTGTGCGATGGGGTCCACACCAACGTCTCCAACTCCTCTAGGTTTCGGTTGTCCGATTCATCTTGAGGGAGGGAAAAAAATATTGTGTAGTTCTGACAGAAAAATGTCTTAAGAGTCTTATCTTTTTCGTGGATAGTACCTAACTTAGGTATTTAATACAATTCAAACCGGGTGTCTCATCATAGTGCAGTACTGTAACTTGGAATCTTCACCAGAAAACTGTGAAATTGAGACCATAAAATAGTTCACCCATATCCTAAATAATGCAAATAATAATAATAATAATAGTGAATTTTAAAGAAATTTATAGATGTTTTAAAATGAGATTTTTTCTAACCGATCCAAATTTCACTGTTGTCAAATGAAAAATGCAGGAAACCACATTTTGATATGTTTTCTGGTTCAGGTGTAACTGTGTATGTTATTTCTCTGTTAATTAGCTTTGGGATGGGCTCTTAATACTATTCTTATTTTTAAACATTCTGCCTGATTGGCTTTCAAATAAACTGCCTGGTTTGCCTCAGGTTCCTTTGTAACTACCAATTTAGTGATCAGAACTACCCCTATACATGAGTAGGGGTGCAAACAATAGCATGTGAACTTTTACTAAGCATAGTGTTTACTCAACTTTACCAATGAAATTCACAGCTTTTCTTCTGATGACTTCCTAAAATTACCGACTCAAAAGTGTGTCCTTTTTCACTGCCTTCGCCACCCTTCTTTTCCCCCATGATTTCCTAAAATTACCAACTCAAAAGTATGTCCCTTCTCCCCGCCCTTCAGTTTTTTATTGATATTTTATTATGATTAAAATTTAGATAAACTTTTTTTTAAATTTGTATTAACATAGTCTACTAGAAATTATAAAATATAATACACAGCTACAAAAAAACAAGAGATTTTGAATCACATTGTAATTTACTGATTATTATATTTCATATTTTGATGTTCCCTTTTCATATTTTGATGTTCTTTTTTTTTTTTTTTT
>CABFOV010002451.1:63292-85201 GCA_902141375.1 Timema poppense
CCCCCTCAACGATAATTGCATTATTCCCAAGTTGTTTATTTAGAAGCGGCCATCTTCATAGTTGGACCCAATGTAAAGAGAATAGAAGGTTGCTCCAGATGGGGAAAGACATCTGACTGGCTGAGCTTGTGACGTCACTTATTACACAAGCCAGGGTGTTTCATACATAAAGCTAGATGAAAGACAAACTAAGCTGTTTAAAATCAGGTCCCATTTTGGAATTTTATACTATAAATAGGCCTTTAAAATCCACACCAATGTCCAATTAACGTCATTACTCTACCTATTAAAAAAATATGTATTTTTGGTTGTCTTCGTATTAAAATATAACTTCAGTGTACTGGGTGACGTAAGCAATGACAGTCAAATTCCTCCAAGTGGCGTTCCTTTTCTATTTTATTTACATTGGTTGAAACCACTTTTTAAAACCCATGTTTTATTTCATAAACTATTCATTTTAGAAGAATGGATAGTTTGGTTTAATAATATTTGCAATATCTTCTAAAGGTGTTAGTTAAGTTCAAAGAAACGGTGGGCAGAACATGCAGCGCGAGTGGAAGAATCTAGAACAGTGTACCTAATGTGAACCACCAGGGAAGACCTAGACGCAGATTGAAGGATAGCATTAGAATGGACCTGAAAGAAATAGTTGGTGTTATAAGTGTGGCAATGAACTTTAGAGTTACTAATTCTATAAAGTAACCTCGAAGAAACAATATTATAGTGTGTTCATATTAAATTATATGACTCATACAGTAAGTATATTTAAAATTAAACCCAGCTTATTAAATGGTGATAGCTATAACTAAATACAAATTTTCTTGGGAGTTTTTCAATTATAAGCCCTGTTTAAATTATGTATAATCTGTTTGGCACATCCCCATGACTGGTAATGGTAGAAAGAACATTATCTGGTAGTTACTAAAGTTACCCAAACCTTTATAATACATTCATACTGCAGGTTATGTTATCTGCATCTGTCACTTTTTATAGAAATTATCAATACCTATAAAATAACACAAATAGTAATGTAAAATGTTATTATTGGTCGTTAATGGTAGACAAGAAATATATTTGAATTCTCTACTTCCCACCAAAATCAGACTATAAATATCGTTTAAAATTTACTATACTTTTTATGTTGGGTATCTAAATGTCAATTTAATAAAATCAACTAAAAATATATTCTTAATCCATTCTTGTTTTTAAACAAACACTATGAACTAGTATAAATGAAACGTAGAGATTGACAACAAAAAGTTTCCCCGTGTTGATCTTTAGAAAGAATAATACAATAAAAAGAACAAGATAATAATAATAATAATAATATTTAGCACCACATCTTACTACCCATTCGGGTTATACGCTTTAAGTACTAATTACTCTAATGGATTAGGAATGGGGAAGGTTGAATTAGAGGAAGTGAACACGCATTTGCGTGGAGTGGAAAACCATTTAGGAAAAAAACCTCAGTTCACCCGACCGAGATTCGAACCTCGATTTCCCCGTCCTCAGCGGTTGAGCTCAACGCGACTAGCGCGTTAGCCAACTACGCCACCGAGGCGAAGAAGAACAAGAACTTTATGTATATTAAAATCTAAACTCAGAAAAGGGTTGTTTTTTTTACCTGATATGCTTAATGTGTATGAATATGTTAAGGGAGGAAATGGTATTTATAATCTAAGTGCTATTCCAACTGTGGTATTTTGTATGTTTCTTTATTCAGAAGATTGACACTCAAAAAAAAAAATTCCAACCTTCTCATATCCTTGAACTATCTCCCCGTTGCTAAAAAATATCTGAATAAAATATTAGTAAATACATTTTTTAAATTGTATACACATGTAAAACTTACCAACTTCATTGCATTATATTAATTGCTCATATTAATTGGTTTTATAATCAACTCCTGTAAGAGAGAAATATTCTATGCAGGATCATTACAATAAAAAAATTATCAATACAGGAAAAAAAAGATTCGCAACGTTTAAAACATCAATATTGAGGGGGTGGTAAGTCTTGAGTTAACTTTACTTTAGTGGCACAAGTTTACTCAACGCAATCGAAGAACTAACAGAACCGACCATAAAAAAATTAATATTCATTTAAAAAGTGCGGGCGGGGTGGATACGTAAAGTTGGCCCTCATCAGTAAACAAAGTGTCAAGTTCAGTTCACGTTTGTGCAAGAACAAATGCGGAACAAACTAGACTTGTTGCAAAACAAACCAGAACAAACGATCACAACCATAAAAATGTCAATTTTCAAAAGTGAGAGGCTGCGGGTTATCCCCCCATGTAAACATATTATTGTGGACCTATCAATCAAGAACAAACAAATGCAATCATAAAAACCATGAAATTTAGAGTGGAACATAAGCCGTTTTATTTCTATCGCTGTAACTATTCTCTGGTCTGGCTGTCTTGACGGTGGCTGGAAGATTGGAGAGTGAAGTTCGAATACCGGTCGGTTTTTTCTAATTGATTTATTCAATCTATTCATTAACTGCGGGTACGTTTATTCTAAATTTTACCTCTCTCACCCCTATTCCAAATAGTGTAAATATGCGGATCACCCAACTGGGCGGTATAACACGCAATTAAGACCTACAACATTGTAAAGCACGTTTAAGTTCAAACAATGAACCAATACTCAATTGTTTGAATCCCGTATAAAACAGCTCTCTTTAACCTATGATGACTCGGATTTAAGTCTCGCTTATGGTTTTGAGTGGAATATGGCACTCACTACTTGTTGAATTACACACTCAATTCAAGAACCATGAATTAACACAGGGCCTGCAGTCAATAAATGTTCAGAACCACTTGGCCAAAGAGCAGACTATTCTGACAACTTGCGCTTGTTCCTCGGGAAATATATACAGCTTCCCCAGGGGCAAACCTCATGCAGCGGGAAAGAAGCCACTATACTTCCCATTACTAGAGAGGATGTTCCCACGACTGTTTAATAGGGGTAGAGGGACGGATAGCTGGCTGGCTACCATCAAGTCAGGTACTAGATTCAGGGGGGACAAATGACTACCCTCAAGTCAGGTACTAGATTCAGGGGGGGACAACTGAATACCCTCAAGTCAGGTACTAGATTCAGTGGGGGACGACTACCCTCAAGTCAGGTACTAGATTCAGGGGGGCGACGACAACTGACTACCCTCAAGTCAGGTACTAGATGCAGGGGGGGACAACTGACTACCCTCAAGTCAGGTACTAGATGCAGGTGGGGACAACTGACTACCCTCAAATCAGATACTAGATTCAGGGGGGCGACGACAACTGACTACCCTCAAGTCAGGTACTAGATGCAGGTGGGGACAACTGACTACCCTCAAGTCAGGTACTAGATTCAGGGGGACGACGACAACTGAATACCCTCAAGTCAGGTACTAGATGCAGAGCGCGGATCACTAACATCTTGTCAGGTACTAGATGCAGGGGGAGGACAACTGAATACCCTCAAGTCAGGTACTAGATTCATGGGGACGACGACAACTGAATACCCTCAAGTCAGGTACTAGATTCAGGGGGACGACGACAACTGAATACCCTCAAGTCAGGTACTAGATGCAGAGCGCGGATCACTAACATCTTGTCAGGTACTAGATGCAGGGGGAGGACAACTGAATACCCTCAAGTCAGGTACTAGATGCAGGGGAGGAGAACTGACTACCGTCAAGTCAATTCTTTACAAGTCCCTTGTGCACCCACTTAATTTGATGAATATTATTAACACTTCGAACCACACCTACATTACCTCAGCAGCTTCCGTATTACGCCAAGAATATGTTTCAACTTACTGGAATTCGAATAATACATAATACGTGCCATGGAAGCTCAGAGTTTCTATATCATTGTTTGAAGCAAAGCTAGCAATACTGGTCATGGTCAAGGCTTTTCTATATACTCAGCAAAATGGGTTTTACGTGGAGTCAAGCGGACTCAAACCCAACAATAGTCCTCGCATTATGACAGCGGTAGGCAACTTTATCTATTTAAAAAAAAAAAACTATGTTCGATTCTTGGAGAGAACCCACACTTTATATCCTATATACGATTATTTAGGCTCTTGATAGAGACATCTTTTGGGAGCTAACAAAAGATAGGAGGCAATCCCGGCGACAAAACCTCGAAGCGGTGAGTCTCAACTTTATTTGAGTTCGTCTGTGCCAGCGTCAAGGGCGAGATTAACGACAGTCCGGAAAACAAGATGGCTCTGTCTCGCGGAGCAAGGCAGGCAAGCCGAGCAGACCCCACCGACGACAAACAAATATAGAAACTGCAGTCGGTTAAGGAAAGGGGGAGGGGGGAGCAATTGCGTCATTCCTTGACAACGGGAGAAAAATACACAAAGGAAAACAAGTACATACACACGCGCGGGTAGAGGTGAACCAGATTAACACTGGGGAGGGGAGGTCAGTCCACAGCGACTGTGTCCCTCCAAGGTAACACTACCGGCCGAGTCCATCTCCGGCCTTCCCCCCTCAAGCCATCCAACTCACACCATGTGCCATCGGATCGGAACCACCGGGTGGATCACAAACAAGGCTACTTCCACTCCCCGCAACAATCACCCAACATCCGTCATTGTGCCATTGGATCGGAACCACCGGGTGGCTCACAGATTCTTGCTCGTTGAATTCCAACTATGGGCTACAAGCGCTAGAGTTTAGCTAAGAGATAACGTGCCATGCCCTGTTCCTAGCCCTCTGAGAACGAAAGGCGATGCGCTGTTGTTTTCCAGCATCTATTTATTAGATGCTGGTGGTTCCTATAAATTACAGTGCTTATTTTCACTCCTCCTTTCCGTCAGTGAGGTTTCCCCATCTCTAATCACGCTAATGTGGGTTCCTCAGTCCTTAGGTTAAGGTAGTCATGTTGAATGCACTTATAATTTTCACTTTTGACGAAGATTCGAACGAGTGTATCGGGACGGGAACTGGCCGGCCTGAAGGGTGACCCACTTTGGAGAGTCGCGAGTTCAGATCCCGATTGGGTTGGGTGAAAGGTTAGTTAGCACTGTGGAGACTCAACCGTGGGTGCGGGGTTCGTTCCCAGGATACCTTAAGGGTATTTTAGCCACCATGGGTTAGTCTAGTAGTGTCGGCTTCCTCCACGCTTTAATTGTCGCGAGGAGGAAGGTGGGGGAGGGAAGAGACAGTTGCTCGCCGCCCTGTGGTAGCCTCGCTCACGGGTCGCCGCTATTCCTCCCTCCCCCCTTTTTACACGAACACACACACACACACGTGCGATGGTTTAATAATGAGCACTCAACATTTAGACCTGGAAAGAGACCGACACGCGACACCACGAAGGCCTGGCATGGCCACGACAGACACGTTTAACACAATTCAGTTGAATCACCGTGTTTGATTGTGGTCTTAAAAACTGTACCCTGAACTGGGTTCGAGCCTTGGATGGACTGAGTCCCAAACCATTGGTCCGAAGAGTTAAATACGATTTTGTTACGAGAAAACTTTTTTTTCTATTAACATTGATAACATTTTATATATATTATTAGTAAGTATCATTCTATAAATGTTATACAATATAATGAAGAGTAACAGTTACAATACACATGTCTTTATGTATAAATGTTTGAAAATTGTTTTAACAGCTTTTGTGAGTCATAAAGGGTCTTCCTCTCAGAATCGGACTGTGCAGTACATTATACACATTTTGTAAATATATCAGAGCAGCATTATTTGAATAAACGTATACGCATTGGAAAGAATTTCTGAGAAAACTAACGCCCATATGTATATTATATGAATATCCCCTCATCTATTTTATTTATTTTTAGCACCGCGTGTTACTAACCGTTCAGGTTAAACGCGTACGTATTATTAACGCTAATTAATTAGGGATGAGGAAGGTTGAATTCAGAGGAAGTGTACCCGCGTGGAGATAGAGGGAAACCCAATTTAGGAAAACCACCCTCAACACACCTGACTAGGATTCGAACCTTGACCTCCCTGACATCGGCAGTCTAGTCTAACACAGGAGTGTCATCTTAGACCATGAAGCCACCGAAGGTCATATGTACTTACTTACCCGCCCTAAAAATGACACATAGTATGGCGTATGAATATAAGAAAGTAGAATAAGTGACGTAATGACAACACTATTCTTAACATGTCCGACAATGTGGGCAAACAGGGCACTTGCTCTATCCCAATTTTTGTATGTCATTAAACACGTAAAATCATATGAGGTGCAGCTAAAATTTAGAGCACAAAAGATGAGTCGCTGTGCTACATTTTATGACCTGGTTTAGGTCTTGATATTCAAAGGGAAGGCCATTAATATACATTTTAAAAGTACCCCTAAGATTCCCAAGTGAAAAAAAACCTATAAAAAAATTACTTCAATGGATTGTATGAATAGCCGGATTATAAAAAAAATTAATACCACCTTATTTACTGTTTAAAAAAATATAAATAAGGTAGAAGGAAAGTTAACCAAACCACTATTCTTATGAATAAGTAAATTTTTGTTTTTAAAGCTTTCAACGCAAGTTAATGGTTATCACAATATTGTAACTGCACTTGGGGACTTCAGAATCCCGCGTACCAGACACAATTTCCCAAT
Organism: Timema poppense; assembly: GCA_902141375.1. Lineage (NCBI taxonomy): Eukaryota > Metazoa > Arthropoda > Insecta > Phasmatodea > Timematidae > Timema > Timema poppense. The sequence goes on from CABFOV010002451.1 coordinate 69,894, forward strand.
TAATTGAAAGACCAAGTTGCTTCGGCCCGACTGGGATTTGAACCGACAAACCTACCAGAGCCTAGTCGACGAGTTGAGGTCTATACCACAGCATGGATCCAACAACGAATTAAAACTTATTTCAAACAAAATCTATTAATAAGATAACACAGTCCAACAAACTTTAATTTTTGTGAAATTTAAAAAACCCTATACACATTATAAAACTGTAGCTAGCTATTTATAAAAAGCAAACATAATTAAAATAATTCTAAGAGCTAAAAATGAAACTGCTTTATTTGAACATAATATATATTTTCATCGGCCTTTCTTCATAAACCAAAGATAAAAAAAAGTTATGTCCAGAACCTATATTAAGTTTGGCCTTAGTTACCATAAACATAACTCTAAAATGAATAGATTTTCTTAAAACTAAGAGTTTTGGATGTTTATGTGAGCATGCATCGCACACGTACATATTATATATATATATATATATATATATATGATTAAGTTAGCTGGACGCTGTTATACGGAGCTAATGTACTCTCTAATTGGGTGACCTGGCGGTCTAGGGGTGAGGTGTCAAACTTCTGTGCTGGCGGCCGGGGTTCAATCCTCGGTCCCGGCACAGATTTATCTGATTACCAAACCCTTCCTTCACCTCTGACAAGACATCTTGTGAATGTGGGGAATGCCAGGCCTCCACCATGGTTCGGATTCCACGTTAAACTGTAGGTCCTTCATTTCATCTCACTATGACCCTACCATTACACATTAGCGTAAGTGCGTATAACCCGAACGGGTAGTAATACGCGGTGCTGATAAAAATAATAATAATAATAATAATCTATAATTTCCATAGGAAGAGCCTTTTCAGAAAATACCAACCTTTTTTGCGGCCAACTATGATAACATTTTACTATTTTATAACTATTAATAATATAATATATAAAAATAACAGCTGCAGATGACATGGATTGGCGTATGACTACATGAAAGTAGACCTAATAACTTGTCTATCTGCCAGATAAGGTTATTCTTATGGAAATCTGATTGTATAGTTAGAGCACTGTAGGAAAGAAAGTAACTGACAGTTGATACGTTAGTGTTACTAGAACCCATTTGATTTGTCATGCGTCAAGACGTGTTATTTGGAACCAGAACCGGAACCCGGAAAATAAATTGCTTAAGAACCTGATCAGGACTTTGAATTTACATTTTTGTTGGGTTTATTTGTGTCCTTATACATTCTTAAAGATTTTACATCTTTATAATTTCATTTTGAAATACTTTATTTTCTCTTTTCTCAATATGTTTTGTCAAGGTATTTTTTTATATATAAATGACTTTTATTTTGCTGTAGTTGGTTTTAATACATGTTTCTAAATACGAATTTTATAATGGTAATATTAGATAAAGATTGAAAGAACCAGAACTTAACTAAGAATAACAGAAACCGGAACCAGAACTAAGTGTTGTTTGGAGAACCAGAACCAATAACAATTTCTGTTCGACTCCCTGGATCATCGCCTATGATATCAAACCTATTGTGGGGAGGAGATATGATAACTAAGATAACATTTTACTATTATTAATGCTATTTTATAGCTATTGGATAACGTTGTAGGCAGACTTAAAAGTCCACTTTTTGGATCGACCGATTATATCAGCACACAATTTACAAATTAACTTAATTCTAAAGCAGACACAGCACACAATCCTCCGGCCGTTTATTTATCGATAGGGGTGTGCAAACGATACGACCACACAGGGTCCCGCCATATGGGGAGGGAGCGGTCCACGCTTGCTTAGGTGACAGAAGGGGAAAACTAGATGGGGGGAGGAGGGGTGATTATGGTTTGCGCGCTTGTGTAGTAGGCTACCAATATTGTCAGTGTGTTAAAAACAAATAAAAACATAAATAAATCCTGTGGTTTGAATTTGTGAGTGAGTGAAGCGAGTTCACCGTTTTAACTCCACCGATTTGCATTTGTTTGTCTGGTAGACATGTCTTACGATAACTTTTGAACACACTGACCGATTTAATGCAAACTTGGCGTAGTTGTTCTTTGTGCCTTTATACAGATCAAGTTCGTTGTGGAAGAAAATCTAACGAAGGGTTGGTGAGAAATCAACCAAAATATGCATAAAAACATGCATAAAAACATGCCTTCTAACATTAATTATTACATGTATTTACCTCTCAGGGAATTTTTGTATACCTTATAAGGTTTAAAATTGGTATATATGTGCAAACTAATCTAATGACTTTTTTTTATTAAGATTTTAAATTATTTATGGGAGGCAGATAAGTGGGGGCCCCGCTAAAGAAGTTTTCCCAGGACCCCATGTCTGCTAAGAGTGGCCCTGTTTGTCGAAGTAATGGGAAAACCTCAATGATACATATTTTTGGCCATGTTGAGACCTGAGCTTCGAGTACACACAGCTCAGTAGGCAGACGCGCTAACGACAGAGTTAAAGTGTCGGTATAGTAAATATTATAACAATAATATAGTAAAATGTTATAAACCTTGACCGCAAAACGATTTGTTTGTTTTTTTATCTAAATTTTAGTAGTACATCGTTGTTCCACAAATAATGTGTAGGTGCTGAAGTCTCAGTTTCCGAAAGATTCGTTCGTCACGCCACGGTTTGCAGCCACATCCTTCTCGTTACTGTACAGTCCGTTTTTTCATAGAAAGCCCACTATTATAAAACTGGAATCTCGTTTTGTCACAATGGCGGGGAACAAAAATATTACTTTTTTTTTTTTGCACCGCGTCTTACCACTCGTTCGGATTATACGCTTATGTACTAATTACGTTAATGGTTTTAGGAATGAGAAAGGTTATATTTATAAGTGTACCCTCATTTGCATGGATGGGGTGAGGAAAAGGATTTGAAAAAAACACCCTTAGTAATACACCCGACCGAGATTCGAATCTCGATCTCCAAGTCATCAGCAGTCTAATTTTCCGCGAGAGTAGCACCTTATGCCATGCAGACACGTCTGGTAATTATAATTTTATTTACTTTCTTAGCTCACCCATTTACTTCATTATATAAAGATAAATTATACAATAATCTATAAGAAAGTATTATTAGAAGTTTTTTAGATTAACTTTATAATTAATATATCTAATAAAATGCTGACTTTTAATCAATGTTTGTGGTTAAAAGTGGGCTTCTTATAAAAATTAGGGTTTGTGTACAGTTACTTTAACTTTACAAGTAAACAATATCATCTGGCTTGCTTTGTTTCGGCGTAGTGTAGTCAGTCAGTATAGTAGGGGTGATTCGGTGTAAGCGGAGTGTACAATCTCCTTTTATTAAACGTGTTTAAAAATTACTTAACAAATTGGCTTGACATTGATTAATTATAATGTTATTGTTTTTTAATTTTGTGAGATGAAGAAGAGACCGCGACATTCATAAATAGAATTGCTAGGGGGCGAGGGTGGCCTAAATAAGTGTTTAGAAATTCTTGGTTGGGTTAAAATTTTCTGTAAATGTGCTGCGAAATATGTCAAGGTAAATAGTGTTTCGGAGTTACCTACGAATTCAAGCGGACAAAGGCGCGAGTCTCCCTCGTGTCTGGTATGCCGGTGACCGGGGTGGTCGAGATTCAAATCTAGGCAGGGTGCACTTGATTTATTACCGTGGTTCTACCGTCCCCTATCCAAACTAATACGTATGCTTCACACTTAAGATCTCGGCTAGATTTAGCCTGTGTGTTGTGGACGTAGTAATGGCATAACCCTGTTTTTAATTGGAGATATTTTTACACACACATACAACGACTTTTTAACACTATAGCCCATCTACGGCAGGAGTGTAGGGGACAGTTAGTAAACGTTACCGGATATACTCTAATGTATCAATTCGCCAAACCATATGATCTTCAAGGCCACTATATATTGCTTTGTTGTCACTTTTGGCAGTCAAAACTTTAACAACAAACCAGTCGTTTTTAATTATCTCGTTCTTTTAACAGTCTAAATTTACTGTTGGCTGTCAGTTATCACCACTCTTATGGTGAATGAACTATAAATATTGCAGTGCGTCTAATAAGACACGCCCATTCTCTAATTATAGAACAGGATGGATGGAACCAAGGTCCTCCAGACTTGTGGTCAATCACTCTGACCACCTCTTGAAAACATCGTGGACTGTGTGTGGCGTGTTCTGTCGTATAAGTCTGGAACCACGTTCGAGTCCAGACAGCGGGGGTGTGAATGTATCCCGGGGAGAGGGGGTGAATCGATCTGATACGCCCGAGACATATCTAGCTAGTGCTTAGCTCTCTTTCGGTGGCGTAGAAGAGACCGTTGGCAGGGTAGAGACGACGAGGAAAGCAGAACTCTACAGTAGTACCATCTGCCCTACCCCAAGGGCGGAGATATGGATGGACGAATAGGTGTACATTTGTATGGAGATATGGCTAGCTTTAACAATCAAGACACCTTTAAAATGAATTCACATCAAATGTCCTCAGTAGTGTTTGATACGAATGATTCAATTTGGTGTACTAAACTCTCAGTTCTAAACATTGGGCTGTAGTTCATTCTAAAGTGGAATCAAGCAGTTTTAAAATATACTAGCTTTATTTTAGTTTAGTTTTAAATATATGTTAGATTAAATTGGTTTTGACAACGATACTAGCTTTATTTTAGTTTAGTTTTAAATATATGTTAGATTAAATTGGTTTTGACAACGCTAAAATTATTGATACTAAACAGTTACTAACCTCATTTGACCCACACGCAAGCCTCCAACATTTTAACCATGTCCTCTTATTCTCCAGCAATCCCTCTTTCTAAGCTACAAGCGTGTTTCAACACGAAGATTAGGGTTCGGGTCCCATTGTGACTTGACAATATTTGTCTAAATATCGTGGTCGTATACTATTGTCTCATGTCTGTTTGTACTCCTGGTCATGTGGTCCATGGCGAAGCCTCGGATTACTAAAGAACAATCATAGCGGCCGGGGAACAGGACGCGGACAACTGCGGCCTTATCTCCACTTGAAAGTTAGGAAGCGGTCAAGAGGGGTGTGCACCCCCGTTGCCGCCACTCTAAAGAAGGGGGAAGTGAGCAGGAGCCGAAAAAAAAAATATATATATATATAACCGACCGAAAGAGATGTAAAACTTTAATTGCAAAAAGAACTGAGAATTTTGATAATTTCACGAGCGAGGGTAGTAGTAGTAGCGGGTCCCCTGACCTCTCCCTTACACGAGCGAGGGTAGTAGTAGCGGGTCCCCTGACCTCTCCCTTCGTGTCAGACCACGGGACAGGCCTCCCCGCCTCATATCTGCGAGAGCGGGGGTGTACAAGTTGTGGCCCGCGGGTCGTATTTGTCCCTCCGGCCTTACAGTGCGCACCCAGAGGGGTTGGCGGTGCGCACCAAGATTACGGAGGGGCGGAGTTCCCGGCCACAGTAGAGTCTACGCCACGTCCTGGTACTCCCGGGCCGGCAGTCAGTCGAGTATATGTCGTCATCGGCTCCAAACCACATGCCCAGACAGTCACGCTTCTTATCGACATTTAAAGGTTGAAATTATACAGTCTTGGGCCCCTCTAATTTATTTGAGGAGTCGTGGATGAAGTATATTTTTCTTTCAAAAATGGTATATAAATTTTCCTTTTAATACTTCGTCCATGGATGACCTGGCAAAATTGAACGATTTAATTTCAGTATAAGATTCAAAATACAAGCTTTATCTTTATTATTAATACCACTTTCATTAATTATTATTTATTTTACTGAGTTTCCCATAAGGCATTTTTAGAAGTAAATTCAAATATATTACATATTAAACTTTTCTTTGTCTAAGAACTTCTTCCGTTCTATTTAAAAGTGTGGTGATGAGTTGGCCACCTTTTACCCAATTGGAAGCTAGCCTTCACAACATCAGACTGCCAAGAACTCTCCTATTGCTTGTTGGTTTCAACGCTATAGACAAGCGGTCCAAGAAGCAAGGGGCAGGTCATATATAAGGGGCTGGAGCAGCTTCTGCGTAACTCTGGGGAATGGAAATGTAACCATCTACGCCAGACCATATCCCGGAAGTTAATCCTACCAACCCACTCCCTGACTCACGTTACGCCATCACCCACAAGCGATCATTCCCAATATACCAACCTACCTCATCCTAGGAAAGAAAGAAAAAAGTCCTTCCAAACTCCTAAGCCACATCGACATCATTCATAATCACCATTATTTCACTCACAGGGTACTAATTTATAATGTTGTATTTATTGCAACATCATTTAACGGTTTCACACATTCATTGTTTCACTCTCATACCATGAGGATAAGGGCTAGCGACTGCTGTCTGTAACCCACAAAGCATAATCTCTGATGACCTAGCTTGGCGCTTCTGTCAAGTTGGATACAGGGTCGGGCTACAGCCAAACGGCTGCCTAACTTGAACGCGTACTCTGACTCTGGCTCTCGTACTCTGACTCTGGCTCTCCACGTCAGTTGGTTAAACGAGCCAGAACTATGTTACTTTAATGTTGAATTTAGAATATTAAAAGTGTAATTAATTTAATATATCGTACATAAACATTGAAATTTACTAATTTCAACATTTTTTTTTTTAAACTAACAAGTAAATCCTACAGTGGGCTAGGCATATCATCGGATCATCACATAGCCGTGTGATACAACATGTATATATATTTATATTTTATCTTCCATATATTTTCAAAATACTACTAGTTTGATTGGCGTAAGGCATAAATTAAACATAAACATCAGTTGGAGTTTACATGGCTATTTCCCAATCAAGTCAAAACTTTCCGCTTCTCAGCTAGAAAATTTATTTTACTACAGTAGATTTAATTTTTTTTAAACTTCGTGGGCAGCAAAAAAAAGCGCAGCAATTGAAAGCCCCTTATATAAGGCGTCACTCTCACAATAGACTGAACTGCTAATGATGGGGAGATCAGGGTTCGAATCCGAGTGTGGTGTACTGAGGGTATATTCCACTTTCCCTCCACGCAAATTGGGATATACTTCCTCTAAATCCAGCCTTCCTCATCCCTGACACACTATTGTAATTAGTGTACATGCTTAACCCGAACTGGTAGTAAAATGCAGTGCTAAAAGAAACATTTAAAAAAATTAATTTCGTTTAAATATATAATTTAAAATCACCAAGAGTCACTTGTTTTAATTTATTGCTTGTGCATTTTAAACGGCGTTCTTAAATTTAATAAAAATTATCTGAATATTTATTTTGTGTTACTGCTGTCGAGCTTAAAGTGAGTTTGTGGCACCTGGGACCTCTTCACAAACTTCCTTCCACCAGTAGCGACCTCAAGATCCCGGTACGGTAAAAACCATTACATGGCACCATGCCCCCCACCCAATCATGTTGTTGTTGTTTAGAGACGCACAGCAAAGGTAAAAATAGATTAAAAATGCAGTAAAATCCTCATGCGGAAAATTAAATAAAAATGATAAATCTGATGAAAACAGCAGAATAATACACTAAAAATAACAAAAAAGATCAAAAAAGATAAAAAAGTTTTTTTTAAATAAATCTCAACATAAAACAATTACCAAATGAGCCCCTCCCTAAGAGAGAGATTCAAATGGAGGGTTGCCACTAATTTTTAACATTGAAATTCCCTGACATTTCCAGGTTTTCCAGACAAAAATATAATAATTCCAACAACTCAATATAATGTGACAGGAATTAGACGGTAGCTTGACGAGAGAATGCGTACACCACCCCAAGTGCACCTAACCGGGATTCAACCCTCAACTTTCCTGTCATTACATGCAATGCAAGTAGTATTTGCCCCAACTCCATAATTAATGATAACCACGTTTACTAAAGATAAAGAAAACTTTGGAGCCTGGGTCCATCATGTAATTTTAGAATTGAAAAACACTAAAATAAATCTGTATTTGAACATGCGCAAAGGGTTACTAAACTGAAAAAGCAAACTTTCAATGCTTTTGACGTGTTAAATAAACAATTGTGCTATAACGCCCTAACATAATAATTAATAAAAATATTTTTTTAAATCAAGTTACAAATGACGAAGAAAATAATGATAAAGCGCCATTTTGTCACTATTTTGGAACTAAGATTAGAGCATTTATCAAATACCCGCATGCGTATTGTGTGTCATATCGAAGGCTTTGCAGACGCTTTCTCGCAACTAGAACGGTGACCATGGCGTATACGCTGATGTTCTTGGATTATATAATTCCGCAATAGCCTTCACTGTGAAGTTCACAAGGTACGATCGCTATTTTAATTAAGTAAATAAGCAGAAAAACCTTAATGTAGAAATAGGTTGTTAGCAAAATAGTTAATAAATACTTTAAAAATGTGACTTTAGGATATCTTAAGATTCCAGTAATTTTTAGAAATTTGAAAAATTTCTTGACATTTCCACGAGTTTTCCAGGTCAAACCAAATTCACTGACATTTCACTATTTTTCAGGTTTTCCAGTCGGGTGACAGCCCTTAAATGGAATGTAAAAGATTTACCTGAAGTATAAAACTGAGTAAACAAATAGCTTCAACCAGACTATCGAGTAACAAAAAACTAAGTTCACCATTAAAATCAAATTCCAGATGAATATGGACATACTTGTAACACCCCACCAAAATGTAGACCCCGATGGCCTTACGATATGGTGCTCACCTCAGGACCTGATGTTCGTGGATTCAAACCCAGCAGCAGTTGACGGGTTTTTCTTGAACGATAATATCTATAGCATAATTTCCTTCAGAGGGGAAGTAAAGCCGGCGTCGGTCCCGTGTCGATTGTGGTTTGTAAAGGAGCATGAAAGGTATAGAAGGTGTGTGTGTAAATACATTTCCTGGAAAAATCGGTATGCCTTTTCACCCTCGCCCAATGAAGTTCTCGTGTGCCGATATAATCAGCCGGTTGATAAAGTGTAAGTTAAATACTTCAAATAAATAAATCCACCAAAATGTGGTATACATTAAAGATGCATCTACACTAACGGTCGAACCTCACTTTTCGTAAAAGGTACGTAAGACCCCACGGCGAACATAACCATTCAGATCTACAAATGGTACACCCAAACTCCCCTCAGTGGACAGATGACTTGCCTCTTTGGCTGTATGGTCCGCTAATGCCTTATCCGAGAGATCAACATGACCAAGAATCTAGCAGAGGGTGTTTAAACGATTAATATCAATAGGTTGGTGAATTACCTGCACTTCAGGACTTCAATGCGTGGACAATGCCATCAAAATACTCGAATTTGGGCAGATGAGAATAGAACTGTGACAATGATACTTAAGGCAAAACTATTTTTAAAATTATTATTATTATTAGTACCACGTCTTACTACCCGTTCGGGTTATACGCACTTACGCTAATGTGTAATGGTAGGGTGATTGTGAGATGAAATGAAGGACCTAACAGTTTAACGTGGAATCCGAACCACTGTGGAGGTCTGGCATTCCTCACATTCACAAGATGTCTTGTCAGAGGTGAAGGAAGGGTTTGGTAATCAGATAAATCTGTGCTGGGACCGAGGATTGAACCCCGGCCGCCAGCATAGAAGTCTGACACCTTACCCCTAGACCGCCAGGTCACCGATTTTTTAAAAAAGATTCGTATATTAAAGCTGTAATAACATCGGTATCATAGTGTAAACTAGTTTTGAAACGACTGAGCTGCTAAAAGCGACGTCACACCATCGACTAGCGAGAGGATTCACCTCGCCAGCTCAACACCGTGCGAGATTCCGTTTGTATAGTGAAAAAAGCAACATAAAACAAGATGGACGCGCCTCTCCCTCTTCGGTTGCAACCTTGTGAGAGTTATTTTGTTGAAATTGTAATGATACTGTTTTGAACTCGTCTCATATATTCAAAAAGTCATGGATGAAGTGTACTTTTCTATAAAGTACTGTGTGTAAAATTTCCTTTTAATATTTCATCCATGGAAAATGACGCGTTTTCAGAAGTAATTTCAACGCACTACATCTTAAAACATTTTATATATCTTTAAAAGACCAACTCCGTTGTATTTTGAAAAGCATGTGACATGCTGGCTCCCTTTGCACCAATAGTAAATTAGCCTTCACAACATCAGGTTGTCAGGAGTTCTCCTATTAGTTAGTTTTAACACTGCGACAAGGGGTCCAAGAAGCAAGGGGTAGGTCATATATAAGCAGCTTGTGCGTATGGATCCACACAGAAAAGCATAACACCGTACTCAAAATACAGAAAATAGTTAAATTAACACAGAAAAATAATGTCACATAAAAACTGTATCAATGGCAATAGTTAAAGTGTAATCAAATCAATACATTGTGTACAACATCAAGTTTTATCTGATTTCAATCAAATACATAAAATCAGATCACATAACCGCGTGCAAGTGCGCAGTAAGGCATGCACGCGTAGTCATCATCATAAAACCCGGTATCGTCCACATCCGCATAATCATCATTTAAAATCCGATATCGTTATAATTGGTGCTGAATCGCGGGGCAAATATCTCAATAAAATCCCGTAGCACTATAAAATAAACGCGCCAATGTAAAAATATGTACGAAAAAGGGGGGAAAAATATTATGTTGCTTCGGATGTCCCATTCAATCCTTCAGTAAAATTATTTGCATGTGTTAAATCGGAATATATTTACTGGGTTTACTCTTTATTAACCAGGGTTAATCTTTGCTCAAATTGTTTCATTCCTCATTTACAATCTAGATGTTGCGAGATGAATTCCCCGATACATCCATTATTTAAAAAAAATGTATACCTGATTGATTAAATTTGGCCACAAAAAATTGAAGCGTTACAACTAATAAAGCCAAACATATAATTTTACACGATGCGCTCAATACAATAAGTGTGTTTCCTTTTGTTTACATAATATTTTGTGCAATATCACGTTTATATCTTACTGGCTTAATTCTTTGAAACGTTATCGTCTTTCTCGTGTAGGCGGGTTGAAAATTCAGTCATAATGAGCGAACAAAGCAGCGAATAAGCGACATTCTTTGACACACCAACTCGCATCACAATGAAAACATTTAAAAATTAGCACGGTTTTGGTTGAGATTCGGTCTTGAGACTTAGCTCGCTTGCGAGTTTTCTCACCACGACCTCTAATTTTGAAACCTGTGAGAAAACTCACAACCAGTATTTCGCAACCATCTTTCATTTGTTTGTAACTAAGTTTATTGTCTCAAAATTTGCTCAGATTATAGAAATATCAGTTGAACGTTGTATTATTTTAATAATTACTTTCATTGATTTGGTAGTGTAACTATCTACAAAGTTAGGGGTCATGAGATCGATCCCAGCTTGATTTCAAGTTTTTTAAATTTATTTGGGTAAAAATTCCCTTGTTAATTCGAAATTAGTTTAAATATCGTACTATTTTATTTTAACAATACTTTATAAAACATGAATAAAGTAAGTTGGCCTAAACTCTAAAGGTTTTCATTATTCCAATAATAATTTAGTTTAATCACGTTTATGTTATAAAACCCTTTTTTTAGCACCACATCTGACAACCCACTCGGGTCACACGCTTATGTCCTAATTAAGCCGATGGTTTAGGGATGAGAAAGGTTGAATTTAGAGAGAGTGTACCCGCATTTGCTTTGGGAGAGTGGGGGAAACCATTTAGGAAAAACTTTCACTACGCCATTTGGTTTCACACCAGAAACGGGTGGGAGGTTGGAATAAAGGACGGTAGTCAACATGAATTAGTCTGTTCAAGATCATTATTGATCCCAAAAATCCGGATAGATGGTTTAATGTTTGTAGATGCTACTTTAAGTCTTTCACATTCAATATTGTAGCACGGTACACACGATTTGCGTAACAACTCACCCGAGGTTGGTAATATCCTTACACGAACTGCGGGGTAGAAATTAAATTTATAATGACTTTGTTCAAAAAGAAAAATGGATGTTAGGTTAGGTTAGGCAAGGTTATGTTAGGTTAGTTTAGGTTCAGCTATGTTAGGCTAGGGGTTGAATGGAATTACAGTTTGTCCCTAATTGTATGTGCACAGGATGACAAGTATACTTTATTTCACAATTCGAGTGCGCCCTTGTAACAATGGTATATATACATATTTGTTATTAGTTATTCACAATATTTACAAATGTACACACATGTATGCAACCAGAAGCACTGTATAAAGATTAAAGATAAAGTGTAAGGCTGTTTGCCCATTAATCTGATGGAGGATGTTATCCCGGTCATCTAATTAGAATTATATCTCGTATAATCTATATTAACCTATGTATGATAACATTTAGTTTTAGTTTTTGTCTTCTATCAGGGAACATAAACTACTTTAAAAAAGGCAAACATTTGACTTCATGTCGAGTTTAGAATGGAGATAAAAGCCCCTCTAGTATCATAACTTGCTAGGTGACAGGCCACACGACCAAGGGTGTGAACACATGAAAAGTGATATAGAATCTTTCAGAAAACAATATGAATCTCACAAGTAGTAGATTGAACTCTATACTGAGCTGGATGTGTGCAACCCGGCGCGCCGGGGAGCGATACAGGCAGCCTAGCAACCAGGCGCCCAAGTCACAACTTAATAGTCTGATTTACAGGGGTTCAATGTACCTGGCCAGACTTACGAGATATAGACAGACATCTGAGCTCAACAAATAACATTTTACTATATTATTATTATTTTGGTATTAATAATATTTGTCTAAAGTGATTGCTGCAGGTTACATGATCTTGCTTATGACTATGTGAAAGTAGACCTAGTAGCTTTTCTGATAGTTGCATTCGCGAGCCAATGGACATGAAAAATGAAACAATTTATTATATTATGAAAATTTGAAACTATTTTTATGAGAACTATATAATAATCTCTAGGATATACCTTCAACACGGTGGTACAAAAGGCTTCATGGGAGAGTGGAAACCCAGCCACTGACTTATATCGGAGGCTGGTCTTTAATCCCGAATGGATGCACTAGACAAGTCCATGCTGCCGTGCCAAATCTATATCTCCCCTCCGTTAAACCGCAATCACACAACCACTACGGATGATGATTAAAATTCAACTTCGCAACCCTGATGCTTTATATTAAATTGTTTAAAACATATTTGCTAATATATTAAAAAAAATTTAACTGTTTTATAAACATATATTTCAAATACAAAGATTTTTATTTTTTAAAAGTACCAAATTTGTGCGATGGTAAAACGTGATCAACTCTTGATAGTATGACTAGAACATTTCAAAGCTATTTAAGTGAAATCGCCGTGAAGTTCTCGCAAGGCACACGATACTGGAGTTTAGGCTTCTTTCCGGACAGTACACACCTCTGACATTTTGAGTGCAATGCTGTGTGGACGTATATATTATTTTTTTTACTTATTTCACAATTAAAAACGCGCCTTTGCCGTGTAGTGTTTCGCATGCCTTTAACTAGGTAGGATCAGTCTACATACACTGTATGACTGTACCAAAAAGTCCTTAAGTAGTTATTCGTACAAGTTGTACCAACTTACTAATAAATGTCGCCACTGAGAATCAGCTGCTAGTAAGTAGCTAATTGAAGATAAAAATGAAAGGCAGCATAATATACTATATTGTATTTTCTTATTGTGACTTAATTTCATTAACTAACTTTGAGGTTGCATCCACAATAATTTTTCAATTATTTTAGCCATTTTTAGCGGACTCATCTAGTCAGGTATGCCAGTGACAAGGAGGTCTGTCTGTATTTGATTCGCGGTTGGGTGTACCAAGGCTGTTTTTTCCTGAGTGGTCTTTCACTCTTTCTTGACGCAAATTTGGGCGTTTCTTTAAATTCTCAATTACTCATCCCTTACACCATAAGTATAAATATGCGCCTCTTAATCATTAGTCTAAATATATGGGTAGTAAGGTTCTGTGTACATAAAAAACATATCTACTTGTGTAGTGTTTTTTGGCGGGAGTGTATGATCGGAAAGGGAAACTTTAATAGAAATTATAAATAGAGTAATGCGCAGTAGCCAGTGAGAAAAGCTAACTAGATTTCTCCTATAGCTGTAAAACAAACTAAAAGCAAGAAAATATTTGGCTTGGTTGATGCAATACTACATTAAATTAGAGGTTCCCTAACTGTGGTGTGCATAGCAGTGGTACGTACAATTATTATTCCCAGTGGTACGCCATGAGATGCCAAACAAAACACGCAACTTAAAAATACACACACACACACACACACACTGAGTGATCATGGCGACTAATAACAAAAAGAGTGATTTTAGTGGATACTTGTACATAATTTGGCAGTAGCGAAGGTATTAGTTTCCAACTATGTTTACATACAGACATGTGCAGAAGAGATACTAGATTTTTTTGTCTCACTATAAATTCATGTTGTGTGCTTATGTACTAATTACGCTAATGGGCTAGGGATGAATATGGTTTACTTTAGAGGAAGTGTATACACATTAGTGTGGATAGAGTGTGGGAAACCATTTAGGAAAAACCCTTAGTGCACTCGACCGGGATCAAACCATGATCTCCCCGTCATCAGCAGACTAGTCTATTGCGAGAGTAGTACCTTATACCATGCGGCCACCGAAGCGGGTGATACATATTTTGGGGGTTTAAGACAATTTTTTGAAGGAAGAGGTATATAAATAGATTATAGGTGTATAACCATTAGTTTTAAAATTTTCCAAATTATCTTGAACTGTTCACTTAACTCTTATTATATACTCAGAAAATCATTTTGTGAGTGGAATTTTATTTTTGTTGGCAAAAGTAACTGTTCTCAAAACAAGGATGAAAACTATTATTATTATTATCGCGTCTTACTACCCGTTCGGGTCATACGCCCTTACGCTAGTGTGTAATGGTAGGGTGCTTGTGAGATGAAATGGAGGACCTTACAGTTTAACGTGGAATCCGAACCACGGTGAAGACCTGGCATTCCATACATTCACAAGTTGTGATTAATACACTATAACTATGTAAATATGTGTCGTATATTTCGTAGTAGCTACATAAGTTTCTCTAATGAAGTTAGAAGGTGTGTACACTTCCTAAGTCGTCAGTGTGATACGAGTTCCTAGCGAGAGGGCAACATGACTTGGTTCTACACACATTCACGATAACATCACGAGTATTTCGTGAAAGTTGGGCTTAACACAAATATAGGACGATGCTCATTTCTTCTCAAGGGTTTGCCGT
The DNA here is from genome assembly GCA_902141375.1 of Timema poppense. Lineage (NCBI taxonomy): Eukaryota > Metazoa > Arthropoda > Insecta > Phasmatodea > Timematidae > Timema > Timema poppense. Next base: position 85,071 of record CABFOV010002451.1, read on the forward strand.
TAGGTTAGGACGACAGTGGTTTTTTTTTCAAAGGGTCAAAATGTTGCTGGAAGCAGAGGAACAGTTTTCGTTCAAGATGGTACGGTGAGCGGCACCGCAGGAAAGGCGAAGGACGTTATAGCGAGCGAACA